>JALHCC010000258.1:0-23374 GCA_024340765.1 Tolypocladium cylindrosporum | reverse complement strand
GGGGGGGGGCGGCGTCGTCGACGAGGTCGCAGGTCAGGTCGGGTCGGGACGGTGGCGGGCTGGACGGAGGAGGCGGCGTGCCGTGCAGGCGTGCGAGCGAGGCGAGAGGCAGCTCAGCGGTCGGGCGGGTCGTCGACTGTCAGGTCTGATCTGGCCAGTCGAGGCGAGTCGAGTCGAGTGCTGCCTTGCCTTGGCTGTCGAGCGAGATGGCAGATGCAGACAGATGCGGGATGCGGGTGCGGATGCGGCTGCGGATGTGGACGGGGGGAGAAGAAGGGTGGATGATGTCGTCTGGCGCCGTGGTGGTGGGCCCGAGGGCAGCTCTCCCACAGCACCTCAGCACCTCAGCACCTCAGCACCTCAGCACCTCAGGCCGCCAGCAGCTCCAGCGCCTGCAAGTGGTCAAGGCTGAGGCGAGGTGGGCTGGGCTGGGCTCGCGCTGCTGGAGAGGTACCGGGTGGGTACCTGCCGCAATGCGCCTGTGCGCTGCCCGAGAGGGTATCTCTGCGTACTCTGTACCGGGTGCCTGCCTTACTCTCCTTCTCTGCCACAACCCGACAAGGAACTCGACCTTACACCGCCGGGTATATTGTTGGGCACGCGCAACCAGAGTCGCAGGCCGGCCGCCGGTCAAGATGCGATAGGATGCTGCTATGCTCGCGGTACTTGCAGTGCTCCGTTGGCCGGTGGCGGGGTCGGTGCAAACAGCGCGCTTGCCAGGTACCTTATCTTGCTTATCTGGAGCAGAGCACAACCGCGTGAGTGCTGCAGGGTAGGTGCATTATCTAGTGGTGAGCGAGCATGGACCGTTTCATCCAGGTCCGAAGTTATCCATCCCATGATGGCGATATCCGCGTGCATGATGGCGTTGCGGAAGCCGTCTACTGGGCTCTACTTCTGGCTACCTTGTTCTGGGAATGCCTGTCAGCCGCCACATAATGATGGGCAGCCGTGGTGTCGGCAAGCAAGGTAAACAGTCACATGCTGCGAGGCGGACAAGAAAGGTGGGTTCCCATGAATTAGCACTCGCCGAGGAGGTGGCCATGTACTTTGACAACACAGCGGGCACCTACTCCTGACATCTCATCTCCATCGTCAACATACCAGCAACACTGGCCAGCGGGCTTTTTCCAATACGCAGAACCAATCCCCGCTGGTGAAGCGAGTCCCGCCAGAGCAGCGGCCGTGCAGCACCATACAGTGACGCCCAAGGCTTGAGCGATGGATGGGGATCAAGGCCGCCCCCAAGGCCGTCAGGGCGGAGACAATCGTCCCATCCGGGATAACGGCGGCGGTAGCAGCAACGGCGGCGGGGGCAAGGACAAAGGAAAGGCGCGAGACAACAACCCTTCGATTGTTGATCGCCTACAGGCCTCGGGCAAGTTGGCATTCAATGCCATTACAGGAAGCAACATCAACGCCATGCCCAGTGCTCTGCCGGGACAAAAGGCCACGGCCAGCTCTAGTCGGCCGCCAGCAATGCTCGGCGAGGCATCCTCATCCGCATCATCAGAACGGGTAGCAACCAGAATGGGCGCATCGCTGAGGGCGGGTACGCTTACAGATAGCTCATCCGGGGACTTCGACTCCTTCATGAACGGGCCGCCCGATCACGGTGACCTGTTCGCAGAAGGACAGCTACAGAACCAGGCCCCACGAGGGCCTCACGGGTCAGTTGCAGAGCAAGAGGCATCCGACGGCGCCGCCGTGGTGCAGCTCCTGTCACTCCCCGACGACCCGGCAGACGTGATGCCGCCGGAGGAGGAGGATGATAGGCTTTCGCCTACCGAGGCGGGGCGGCTCCGGGAAGCGCTCTTCGGCGGCGGCAGTACAGGCAGTCGAGCAATCGCCTGGGACCAGCTCCTTAACTTCAACCCTGACTTTATCACCCGTCCAGATGCGATATCCTCGGCCGATGCGCAGCTCCACATGGGCACCGCGAATGTTTCTGTCGCGCAGAGCATCTGGCTGCAGCAGTGGAGCGACGTTCTCTCGGCTTACACCGATGAGGTTTGGGGGGACCTGGGTCCCCTGGCATCAGAGGCTAGGCGCGAGATTGGCCATTTGGCAGGCGAGGAGTCCGCGACCCTTGGCCAAGAGGGCAGCGAGACGAGGGCGCTGGGCCGACTGCGACTTATACTCGCCCACGTGCGAGGGCACCAGTGACAGAGAATACCGGGGTTATCGGCTCGTGTATAGTCGAGAGCCACTGCGCTTTTGCCGACGCGATGTATATAAATGACGGCGGTGCACTTTATGCAAGGCAACGACGTATGAAGTATTCCGTACGGAGATGATGGGTCGACAGTCCATCCAAGAGGCTGACGAGATGCACATGGAGATGGAGGGGTCGAGAGGGGCATTGTTCCCGACAGGGGTTGCTCGGCCAACCGCAGCCAGCTGAATGACATCATCCAGACACGCCGAACTGTGCTGTGCTGGACTGGACAGGCTTGCAGTGCACCCAGCAAGCGTGGCCATCCATGGGTTGCATCCAATACCAGTGCACGATGAATGGCGGGTGGGTGGGCTCTCCGGTCTCCCACCGCCATCTCGGCTGAGGCTTCCAGCTGCCAATTTTCGTCCACACACCACACCACAGCACTTTGACGCTTACCTTGAAATACCGCCTCAACACGATCTCACACCGCCACCCCAGTCGCATTCCAGTCCTTGCGCCGTCCGCAATGGGCAGCAGGCTCAACATCGTCCTGGTGCTCGCCCTCGCTGGGTTGTCCGCGATGTCGCAAGCCGCGGACTCGCCCGCGCCAGCGACGTACGCCCCGGCTGCGACAGCCTTGTTGTTCGCGAGAGCGCAATGCCCTGCCAATACCTTCCCGTGTCCGACGTCCCTGGGCGCCGCCTTCAACGACGTCTGCTGCCAGAACGGCCAGACCTGCGCGCTCGATGCCAAAAATGACCCGGCGTGCTGTCCCTCGGGGTGAGTACCTTGCCCATCGATTCGAGAGCCTCCGTGGCAGCGTCCCCGAGGCGAGGTTCCTGACATGTTGGCTGCAGAGCGGTCTGTACCGGAACCGCGCCGGCGACGGCTCCGGCCGGAGGCGCAACTCCCGTGGTGTCGTACGTGCCCAACTCATACTTTTCCTTCCCCTATGCGGCCACGACGTTTGGCAACAGCGCCTCGTGCGCTTCGGCCGTCAAGGCCTGCTCGAGCAACTACGACGCCTGTGTGACGGGTCTTCAGGGCAGCGGCGGCTATGGGGTGACCATTGACGTGCCGGGCGGCAGAGGCACCACAGTTGGCGGCATCGCGGGGAACCTTGGGCCCTCAGCCACATCCATCTGCTCCAGCCTGAGCTCCCAAGCGTGTTCCAAGCTCGAAGCGACCAAGTGCGAATCCTTTGGCAACGGGTCTGGAGCGAGCATCGCCCGCCCGCATCGCTCACCCGTGCTGGCACTTGTCGCATCACTTGGAATGGCCTTGCCCTTGTTGGCTGAGGCATGGCCCTGAGTCCGACCGCCTGCCCCGTCAGTGGGACGAACAAACGAACCGCCGTGTCACTGGCCTGACAGTTCAAAATCGAAGCCGACCTCGACCCTGGCGAGAACGAGAACGTACTCGACCAGCCCAGCCGGCCGCAGGGATATCCAGCGCCAACTCAGAGGAAGCCAAAGACATCGAGGAGCAGAGACTGGAACAAGCAACTTGTTGGACCAATGCTTTTCAACAGGGGTTGCATGGCGACTGATGAAGACGCGGGGCGCATCGTAAGAGCGAGCCGGGGTATGATGATTGATGACTTCATGGACCAGATGACGATATGTGCTGGACAAGGTTTCTGGCGACTAATTCGACTAGCATCGCAACGATATGCAGTATGAAAGGGAGCTACAGCCATTCTCAACGTGGAACATAAAGCTCGAGGCTATGCTTCGAGCGGGCGACGGCAAATGGCCACCGTAGTTCTAGGCTGGGCTGGTGTTCGCTCAATGTATCATGATTATATATTTGAACAAGAGCTCATCGCCCGTCTGCGAAGGAGAACATTCTGGCTAGAGCAGACATGGACGGCACTGACTTGAACGAATAGCCCCAGCTAACCACTCCCAAATTGAAGCAATAAATCCTTCGTGTCCCTCACCGCCTCTACACCGTGTCGTCGATGGGTCAAGCTTGACAATAACTTGGCTCCTACTCCTTACCCAGGCTTCACGTGCCCGTAGAGAGTATGTCGCACAAAAAGTCCTTGAGAGTCGAATCACGGTGTCCATCTGGAGACATTTCCCCGCCGAAATCCGCCTCCAAGAATCGTCTGGCCACGGACTCAGCAACTTCCAGGCGCCGTTCTTCTTCCTGCGACAGTCTGGCACATGAAGAACCCAGATCCTCGTTGCGACTGAGGAGCAGGGATATTGCTTCGGCACGATCGACGACGACACTGGGCACTCCATTCAGCGCTGCACACCGACCGCCAAAACTCGAAGAGCTGTGCCCCTGTGCTAGCTTGAAGAGGTATGTTATCTGGTCCTCGACCCGGTCGGCTTTCCAGTCCATCCTCACATCCATATGGCCGAGGAGAAGCCCCACGTGCCTGCTTAGATAGTGGCCCTCGAAGAGCTCATGAAAGTGCGTCGCTACCAAGAGTCTCGGAGCCTGCACGCCCAAGGACAGAAAATGATCCAGTACTGCGGCGAGTAGGCCAGCTCCGTCGTCTGGGTTAGTACCCTTGCCGAACTCATCAATGAGTACCAGACTCTGTCGAGTCGAACACCGCATCGCCTGCGCGACTTGCTTGAGATCGATGGCGAACGCACTCTCAGTCCGGCACACGCTCTCCCTCGTCGAGATCCGCGTTAGGATTTTGTCTGTAATGCCAACAACGGCTCTCTCGGCTGGTACAAAGCTGCCAATGTGCGAAAGATACACAATGATGGCCACTTGCTTGAGATAGATACTCTTTCCGGAATGATTTGGACCGGTCAGAACGAGCATTTGTGCGGGTTCGAGCCCCCCTTGGCGAGACGTTTCGTGCCCGTCGCAAAGGTCAGTGTTATTTGGCACAAAGGAAGGGACCACGAGCTCTTGTAGGGGATGGCGGCCGTTTTCAATCTGGATGATGCCTGCCTTTGTCATTTGCGGTGCCGTCCAATTATATTTTTCGGCTCCGATGGCCAGCGCCAGCATTGCATCAAAGTCACCGCAGGCATCCGAGGCAGTGGTGAGTGCATCTTCATGCTCCAGAACGGCCGTGGCGAGGTGATGAATGATTTCAACTTCCCTGTCTGGAAGGTGTCAGCTTTCTCTGGGTTGTCATAGGGTGAACTTGCCTCCAATTTCACAGTACATGTCGCCATACTGTTCGTCAAGCTCCTTCATATGGAGGTTCTTGTAGCACACTGCCCCATCTGCCGTAAATAGCTTCTCCCATCGTTCACCGTCACCTCCCTCGCCCTCATATTTACCGTTGCCGGTGTGGGGGTCTAGTTCGACGACCATGAGGAATCCAAGCTGGGGCAGGAATATGCATGATCGAATGTACTGGCAAGCCCACTCTGGCAGCTTTTGGTTGACCTGGTTGACCACTTCTGTTAAGAAGCTGCCCATACCATCATACTGTCTTTTGAGCTCATCTAGGTGGGCATCAATACCGGCTTTCACCGACGAGCGTCGCCGAGATTCGGATTGGTCAAAATCGATGGTTTTATTAATCATGTCGCCCACGGTCATCAGAGCAGATTGATGGACGCTCATGACAAACTGCAATGACTTAGCATCGTCTCCCACGACATTGCGGAGCAGAAATAGTTCAATACTTGCCTCGCGGATTGTGCCAACCGCTTCACTTCCAAAAAGCGTGCCAATTACCTCCCGGAGCTTCAAAGTCTGCGATGCGAATCGCCTCAGGGTAGCCCAGACGCCTCTGTCAAACGAGCGCCCAGTTGATGGAAAGTCGATGCCTTTGCGCAGCTGGGAAACTGTTGTTCTCACGTTCCGAATCTTGCGGAGTATGGAAGTAGCCTGTGTGGTCTTTTCCGCATTTTCCGGACGAAGGAGCAGGGCTATCACGCGCTGTCTCTCTGCTATAGTGTCCATATCCACTGTCGGACGGATCATTAGCTGCCGTAGGCACGTTCGGCCCTGGGGTGTCGATGCTAGATGATGAAAGAGACCATAGATGGAGAGGCTCTCCTTCGCGCCAACGCCGTTAGGGTCTGGCCCCCAGATTTGACTGTTGGGGTGAAGCTCAGAGTGAACAATCTGTAATGACTGAAGAGTTTCCATATTTACAAAGACGTGGTTCGCCAGGGAAAACAGCTGGACTGAGGTGGCATGAAATACCGAACTTGCGCTGTGGCCGTCGGGGAGGTAGCCAGTGGACCGTCTTCGGTGAAGCTCAGCCAGGATTGCGCCGGCGCAAGTCACCTATAAGATATTAGCGGGATTTCGCTGGTTGGGTGGGCTTGGCAAGTCAGACAGATGCAAGGCTGTCGAGATTGACAAGGGACCCGAGGCGCATCAATTTGATGTTCCTCGACTCCTGGCAGCCGGAAGAGTCTCCCATCTCGGCCAGCTCGTTGCATGAGAAACCATCGCCGCCCCCGGAGAAGATGGCTGATGGACTGGGAAATGAGTCGAGTTGCAAGCCAACAAGTCTGTCAAGGGCTGAACCTGGAGAGAATTCTGAAGATGCTAGAGCGCGGAGGATAAATCTGCGAGGGTAATCATCTGCACAAAATCAGCTGCGAGGCTCCCAAGACGCGGCAGCACTGAGTTACAGACTAGCCTCATCACCCGAGCCTGCTAGTTTCTCAAGGAAGTCCATAAGGTACTCTGGGGCCCTTGCAGAGACCAGGAGCGTAGTCGGTTGGACGTGAGTGACAAAATGCTCGGCAACATTTATATCCGCTAAGGGGACATCCTCTGAGAGCGCGAGAGCGCCTGTGGCCGTGGTGAAGAAAGCACAGCCCATGGAGGCGCCATCTCTTATATCAAGGGCCATGATGACCTCTTGCAGTACGCTGTCACTGTCTTCGTGATCGCACTCCGTGTCGTTGCTCGGGTCGGAAGGGATCTGTCCGCCAAGGCCACGACCCTGAGCTCCAGGGATCTCGTCGATAGGAGCAGATGACATGCCACCTGTTCGCTGTGAAAAATCTCTAGATGGGCCATCCTGTCGCAGAGGCCTGGTTGGCGTTGGCGTGAAGGCCGCTTCATGGCCGCGACTGGGTGGATTGACAGTTGATCGCCCAGAGCCGGGAGTTCGGCGACGACGCCTGCGGCCAGAGGCTGAACCTGAGCCCGACCTGACGGAGGATGACGGTCCACGGGCCATTCTAGACGGCTGACGAGTAGTCTCTGGCGACACGAAGCATGAGTTCCGGGGGGGAGATAGACAGACTGAGAAGATTTCGGTCTGCAGGGAGTAGGCAGTTGGAGGGAGTGGCATTTACTTCAAGGGCAGCTGCCTAAGGCAAGGTGAGGTGTCGAGTTGAACCTGCCCCTTTTGACAACACAAGGTAGATAGTCGCAAGGCACTGGGGGAAGGCGCAGGGCTGGCATTGCATCTGTTGACAACGGCTTCATGCATAGCTCCTGCCTCACATCAGGTGGTGCATTATTTTGGACTCGGGGAGGAAGGTGCGAGAGTGTAGCTGTAGCACCTGCGTTCTGCAACTTCCTTTGTAAACTGTAAGGACCCTGGGAGAGTCAATACAGCCTTGCACATGTAGGGAACAGACAGTTGGACCCATGGCTGCGGTGTTGGGGTATTACTCATCGTATATGCCTCCCCGTATTCGTACATGCTCCCATTATTTGCTACCCTTGTTGCTGCCCTTGGCCCATTCGGCAAACTCGCGTCGTTGCTTGCGAATGTCCACGAACCCAGGTCGACTCTCCAGGGCCCCAAACGGGCTGCCGCGATAGTCCTTGTCAACCTCGCCCGAGCCGTCGAGAAACCCGGCGTCGCCCTCGCGTTCGATTTTGCCAGCCCACACGTGCCATTGAATCGGCCGAAGCTTCTGGGATCCGAGAACCAAGCCCAGGCATATGACCAGCGTTGCCACCACCGTTTCTATGCAAACGTCGATCGGAAGCGAAATTCTGGGGTTCTGTTGGGATAGCGTATGCTTTGCAAATGCCGACAAGAGAGCGGCATGCTCTTGCGCCGAGTAGCAACTGGCGTCGAGTCGTTAGCAGGTGACTCGCTCTTGCGACTCGAGGAGAGGCATCGGGCGACTCACGAATGGGCCAGGAGGATGAGGCCTGCCAACGTAACGGAACGCGAGACCCACGTCATCTTGGGACCGATTATGCCGTTGTTCTTGTGGTCGGAAGGGCGTGTTGCGCCAATGGGAGGAAGTTGCTAGAATAGATCGACAGCTTCAGACCATCGTGTCGAGTTGTAGCAGCTGGGCTATTAGCTAAGCCGGATGGAGCTGACTAACAGGACCTCTCGATCAAGGGACAGCTTCACATACCCCACAACCCTATCTCAGCTTGCTCATACATACATGCTACGCAACCTATCTGCAACATACATGATCGCTCCAGCAAGGACTTCAGTGCATCGATTGAAACGGGCTACCATGTGAACTCGAACTTTACGCCATGCTGAAGGTACGGCTGGTCAGGAGACAGCTATGGCCTGTTCACGGACTGGTCGGCCCTGACATTGAGTTTGAGCCTATAGCTGAGCATAATATGACGTAGATGATTGTCCACAACTCAACGGAGTCAACCACCTTGACGGGGGCAAAGCTGAACAATAAACAATACTCTATAACTTTAAAGCCGCGAAGCAGTCTTCCGCTGGTATATACCTTACATACTCCGTTTGTATGACCCCAATCAGCATGTCTACAACCAAATCTCCAGTAACGCCGGCCAATTTCGCCCAACAAACCGTCCAACGCCCACTCTTTCAGATGCGTGTATGCTCCTCCTGCGCCATCCAGTCGTTGAAATGACTAGTCTCATCAAAATGTTCAACCTGCCAGTCGTCTTGGCCTCCCCTCAAGTAGGCGTTGTGGGCGCCATCCACGTCCAAGTCTGGCATTGCCGCCATCATGTCGCCGCCGTCTCTCAGACCTCGATGAGAATTTAACAGATCGTCACGGGGCATGTATTGGTACATGGGCTCTCTAACTCTGGGCAGCAGAGACGGGTCGATGCAAAGGTCCAGGCACGGATCCGGGAAGTTCTCTAGATCCGGGTCCATCGACGGGGCCGGGTGTGACACATAGTTCCCTGCTGATGGTGATTCTTCCTTAATCATCTGGCCCACCCTGTAGCCAAATTCGGGCACCGGATATATGCCGTGGTCGCCATGATAGTGTAGCTGCGCCTGTGCCTGTGCCTGTGGGTGCCCAGCTCCGTAGACCGGGACGAGGGGTTGCATCCCGGGAGAGCGCCAATATGGGTCGCCTCCGTACGAGCCATGATGCTGTGCCAGAGCTCCCACCTCCACGGCTTCGGGGAAGCCTCCGTAGCTGAACTGGCCCCGACTGCGTACACGGGATGACGACGACTTTGCAGGGCGTTTGCTTATATTGCGGGCCGACGCCCTCGTCCTCGGCCTACCCTGCGTCGGCGTGCTAGCGTCATCACCCTTCGGCTTCTTCCCTTGCTTGGGGGCGTACTTGTATTTTGGGAACGCCTGCCCGTGCTTGTCTCTCTCCATGTTAGACAGCTCTTTGAACTTGCTCTTAATCTCGGGGACCTCCATTTTCCAGGAATCGCCGCAGATCCTGGACACACGCTGCTGGTTGATGGTCTTCTCGCCGGGCATGAACCGTGCCTTGACGACATCGATATATGCCTTGCGGTAAAGCACAAAATCGTTCAGGGGTCGTTTGACCTTGCCCTGATCCACCGCCTCCTGTTGCCGTACGCTCACGGGGCGATGGGCATAATTACCCACGTCGTAAATCACCACATCGGGCAGTTCCTTGGATATCTCGCTGAGAGGTTTGTCGACAAAGTCCGGGTCGGTCTCGTCGGTTGGCTGCTCGGTCTTCTTCTCGGCCCGGGGCCGCTTGGTCCGGCGTGGCTCAGCCAGACAGGCCCTCCTCGCGATACTCCGCCCGCTGCGGGTGGTAATAATATCTTCTGCCGTCGGCCGTGCGGGCGGCGATGTTTCGGGTGTATATGGAAGATGAGTCTACCGTCCTCGTCAGCTACTTGCTAGTGGTGAAAACGGTCAGCCGGCTTTCTGGCTTCTCAAGGAACGTACAAAGCCATAGTGGCTGGCCTGTCCGTTCTCCATGCCATAGAGCCCGCCAGCAGGCTCGTCTGCCCCATAATATCCGGTCTGCGGCGGTGCGTGGTCAATACGTATCGGCCACACGGCGCCGTATGAGCAGTAGCTTACCGAGGGGATGTGCCCATCCTGCTGCTGCTGATGTGGGTAGCCGCTCGATTGGTGGTATGTTGCGAAGCCGTCGCCATGATATGTCGTCTGGTATCTCGGATGATGCGGCGGCGCATAGCCTTGAACGACCTCGCCAGGAGCCCCGGGGGGCAGCTGGTGTGATGCGGCGGCAGTCGTGTTCATGTACCGCCCTAGCTGCACCAGTCCGTCGATGGAGGAGGCCGGGGAGGGCGGAGGGCGTCCCATGTCATGTACGAACCTCCTTGGGCCGGGGCTTCAAACGGGCTCACAGCTCGGCCACGGAAGATGATAGCACTGAAAATGTCCTCCAGATAATAAATCAGATATCCAGGGAAGTCGAATCGATTAACCAGGCGAGATATTGGCCGTTCGAGCGCCAGACTTGCTTGTCCACAGGATACTGGACGGGGTTATGGGATCAGATCAGGTTTGTCTGCGACAGTGAGAGCGGGATACTGCACGGCGCTCCTCGGCAGCTTTTCTTTCGAGAAAGGACAACAGGGGGGTCTTATGCCCTTGCCTCTGCTGTCCCGAGCAAAGGCCTTTGTGCCCATTGCGCAGACTATTTGTGTGTATGGACATCTTCAGTTCCGTTCCTCAGTCATTCGCGATGCTCGTCTGCAGCGTGAGCATCACGTATACAGCTACAACGCAAAGCCATGCCGCATCCGGCTACAAAGGACCTCCCAAGGTGGACAAACAGACCGCCATGCGGCACGCACCCACGAGCGTGGGCCCATGCTCCATCACAGGTGCCATCATGCGGCTCCGTCATGACGCGCCCTGTTGGAGGGCAACAAGGGAGCCATGGATAAGCGGCCTTCATGCGGCCTGCCCAAACAATGTGCCACAGTTGGAATGTTGGAACACGAGCACTGGCCATGGGCCTCATTTGGAGGGGTCAAAGAGACGGGACGTTCCATGTGCCTCATCGTGAATCTAGAAGTCCTTTGAACCCCGAAATGGTGCATCTTCCCCCCCCGCTACCGCACGCTTGACGAGTTCTTCCTTGTTCGCGCCCCCCGCTGTGGCACTGGGATGGGTGGGAGTTTGTTTGTCGGAGGTTGGACTCGGTGGGCTGGGCTGTTTGTTCAATCCATTTGTCGGTTGCAAGCTCCAAGTATAGCTGCTTTTGAGCTACGTCGTAGGACCATGAGCTACAATGATGGCGATCCGGTATCTATTGGAAATTTGAGGTGAAGCCAGCCAAGTTATTGCTGCTGCCGCATCTGATAGTCGTAAGCCGTTCATCATTGCGTTCCTGGCTGGACATGGATGATTGAAGATGCCCCGCAGCCGCCCTGGAACGACGTACAGTCCATGTGCAGGTATAACCGCAGCCACATCACAAAGAGCGTAATGCGCAAATCTGCGCTCGACAGGACAATTTTCCAGGTGGCTGATGATTCCCATAATCAAGAGACGTTAACTCATCAGCAGAACATATCGTGCTCGAGCAGCCTTCTGGCCGCATCACCCCCTCGTTTCATACACGAATGAAGGCTCTCTTTCAACACAGTGCAGCCATAATAACAGAACGGCTTACACAGCGACTGTGCTTGCGTCCCTGGATCGAGTTCTCATGCTTGATCATCCCTGGCTGGGCTAGAAGTCCCAACTTGGGCAACTGGACTTTGCTTGTAAGACGATGAAGTTGGCAGCGAAAGTTGTTCTGTTGGGTTTGAACAGGCCTTTGCTATGTCTGCCGAGCGGGTCGTGTTCTGGGCTGTATTTGTCGTATGTATCAAGTTGGATCCGCTCGAAAGCGCTTCGCCCAGGTTGGGAGATCTCTGAGCGTTGTGGGCGGCAGGTAACGGACCTGTAGCAGCATTGATAGACGTGCCATTGTTTCCCTCCTGCCGCCCACTGTGAATATGTGTACCTGTAATGGTCACAGGCAAGGCCGTAGGAAGCGCAGTTCCTCTCACTGCTGTGTTGACGTCGGTACTACCGACTTTGGGGTCTCTTCCTGGCTGTGAGATTGTCGTGTCATTGCCTCGAATGACATCAATGGTCGGAGTCTGCTGCGCCTCCTGGCCCTCTGTGGCCCTGCTTGGTTCTGTAGTTCCGTTCTGTTTTATCGGAGGCATATGGACAGACTGGTCGGTGGACTCGCTGGCCTTGCTGGGCTTGGAGAATGACGGCGTAGTTGGAATTGGCGAGACATATTGCCCGGCAACTGAGACCGAATGCGACGGGCTGCCCCTGGGCACATAGGCTTGGGCTGCGAAGTGGGCCTTTCCGGTTGGCAACGTAGAGGTGCCATCACCAGCCGCAACTGACTTCGTGCTTGGTGGCATGGGAGGGTTGTCGGCAGGCCGGCTGCTAGTCGGGTTGAGCTTCAATTTTATGATGTTTCTGGGCGGTACCTTGGCCACTTCATCCCGGTGCTTGCATGGGCCGCAAACGAAGTGGAATTCGGGGCGGTCAGCCTCCTTTTCGCTGACGCCCAAGCATTTGCTGTGTTGCCACACGTTGCACCTCTCGCAAGAAACGCTGTGTGTGCCGTCATCGATCTGACCGTAGAGCCCACATGCGCAGTCGAAGACCCAGTCCTCCTCCTCTTCCTCAAGGTCCTTGAGAGCTTGCCTGTTCCTCTCTATCTCGGCTTGAAGCCGTCGTTCCGAGATGCGGCCCGCCGTAGACGATGCCGCCTTGCTGTCCTCTGACAACTGTGCCAGCTCCTCTTCATGCTGGAGACGGCGCGCCTCCCGCTCCTGCAGACGGCGCTGACGGGAGAATAGTCTGAAGTCTCGCTCCTTTTCCAGTTTGAGATGCTCCTGCTCTGCACGCCTCTTGACCGCGTCGGTCTCCCGTCGCTGATGCTCTTCCTCTTTCTCCTGTTCCTCTTGCTTCTGCCGCTCAATTTTGCCTGCGATGCGACTCGACCTCTTCGCATTGGCCAGCTTGGCAAGGTTGAGCAGCTCCCGTTCTCTTTGGGCTTGCTTTCGCTTCTGAGACTCCTCTTGCTTTTCGAGAATGGGGACGAGGTGCGTCTGCAGCTGTCGTCGCAAAATCTTTTCGTTGTCGTCGCGCGTCTTGCCCAGGCATTCCAAGAAGTCTCGTACTTCCTGCAGCGTGACCGCGATACACTCCCAGACTCTTCCGCCTAGGCCATCATCCATAGGCTCGACGTCGCCGTCCCCTTCAGCTGCTATGTCTGCCGCGAGGTCGCCTGTCGAGGACATGGTGCGCTGTCGCTTGCTGGATCGGCGTCCGCCCCGGAAGGGTTTGCTCTTCTTTGCCTTCGGCCGGGGCGGTGCTGGGGGAGGTTCGGTCATCCGGTAGACGCGGTTATCATCGAGGACAAAATAAGTGCGATCCTCTCGATCCCAGCCATACGGCTCAATTCGCTACAAGGTATGTTAGCGCGAGAAGGTCTCAAATGGACGGCTGTGGCTACCCAGCTGGCTTGTTCAGTGTCTTTTTGCTCCTCCACCTTGTCGCGAATGCGCTCGGGGTGGATCATTGTCCATTGGGTCAGTTGCTGAAGCACTTTGATCTATTCACGCGCGGCGTCAGTCTTGTCGGAACACATGACGGCATGGTCGGTTGGTACCTTTGTGAAGACGTCGAATTCGGCAAATTTGTGAGGGTCGTCATCATCGCCAAAGGGATTGCTGTCTGGTGCTTTGGCAAAGTATTGCTTGCGCAATTGGTCATCGAATATGTCGTGTCTTGACAGCGTGGTCAGCGGGGAGAGTGAGCCGGGGGTTAAGGGCAAGGTACTCGTACGTTAGACCGCGATGGGACGACACAAGCTTGAAAATGGCGAGTGCTAGGTCTGACAGGAGGGCCGAGTTGGGCTTCAGGCACTCTGCCTCGATATCCTTGGCCAAAGCGTTAGCCGCAGCAAATACAGAAGCCAGCATGAGCCTCGCGAGAGACGGGGAGACGGGGAGACAAACATCGACGTCAATGGAGTCGTCGATTTTGGCAGCCTTGCCAAACATGTAGATCCATTGGCAGACGTTGGCGAACTGCCACATGTTGCGGATGCGATGCAGCAGAGTCGGGCCTGCATCACGACCGTCGCCATCCACGGACTGGATGGACCGCTTACGCGACGGCATGGTTGGAGGAGCAGCTGGCCGGTGTGGCGTCTGAAGGAAGGCCTGATAGACCTGACGATGATGATGGCGATGCGTGCGACTGGTGATTATAACGGCAGCAGCGCTACAAGGACGTCTCGTCAGCGCGCGGGGTGACGTGATGGTTGATGGAGGCAAGTATTGCCGCCAGTGTGTGGAGATCAACTTAGAGGCTTCCGTCCCAACGCGAGAAAGAAAAAAGGTTCCCGCCTCAGTCGCGCTTGACCAGGGTAGGTCTTGGTACTGCAAGGCGCGTGTGTTGCGGCTCCACTGGCGCTGCAGCTAAGGAACCCCCCCCACTGCTGCTGGGCTCCCTCCCGCTCGGGTCAGCCACAGGTACCCGACCACCTACTTCGTACCTACCTACGAGTAGAGCCGGCTGAGCTGGCACTCCCGCTGCATCACAGGCTCGCACTGTGCAATTGCCATACCAGGGTCGCAATTGGCAGGGCGTCCTACCTTCTCCCGCGCGCCAGTTCCAGCGGCACGGGCTGAGGGTCAGAGGTGTTGTACAGTGTCAATAAGCAATGCGCGGTCGCAACGTCTCGTCCTGTAACATCCAACTCCTTCACTCCTGGACGGATTGGCGGCCCTCGAGAGAGTCCGTCCATTCTCAACAGCACTTTTTACAGCAAACACTCTTGAAACCAAGCACCGGCCTCCGATATCCTGCCCCCACGCGCCATCAGCTGGCAGATGCTTCGATGATGCAGCCCGCCCCCACTGGCACGTTCGCCCTCCAGCAGCTTCAATAGCGAGGCTGGTCCTCCCCATCGCCAGCAAGTCGCTCGCCGCTCGCAACAGGCCTCCTTGCGCCGCCCATGTCTTCAGATCATCCAGGCGACGGCCACAGCGGGCGCCGGCAGTCAATCCCCTTGCAAGACCTGCTCTCCCCGTCCAACGCCAATGTCCCAGAGCCACAACAGACCCAGAGGCAACGCGATGGCTCTCCAACACCAGCCCAGCTGGCGGCCAATCTACCGGGCATCTCGACCTACTGGTATTCCACCTACAACGCATCCGACGAAGGCGCCAGGCCCGAGTCACCGATAGATCCCGCGGCTTTGCAGTCGGCTCTGCCGCCCGAGATGCTGCCCCCTGCCGCCCACGAGCAACGTTTCGTGACTGCCTCTGTCGATGCCTTTGACGGCGCGTCGCTGTACGCTGCGCCATATGCTGAAGACGCCCCGAACCAGGACTACGCCGACTCTGATCGGGTTCCACTAACGGCCGGAGCCCAGCCCATCTCAGGCTCCCTCGCCGTCGGCAGCCATGGCTCTCAACCCCGTGACAGCTTCCAAACGATATCGGACGTGGACAACAGCCCGCGCATGGGCCGAGATACAAAGAGCCTCGGGCAGGGCCTCGAGCCCGGCTTTGCATCTACGCGCCATCGCAGCTACGGCATGTCCCTGAACCCCAACGAGTACCGCATGTCCCGCTCGCCTTCGACACCGGGAGCCTTGCAGCGTGCTGGATCCATCGTGCGAGCCATGTCCCAGCGAGTCGTTAATATCAGCGGAGAGAGTGAAGTGGTGGTGGATCAGCGTGCTTCTCGCCATAATTCTCGCTCCCCTCGAGAGTCCAGGTATGAACGCGATCGAAGCCCTGCAGTTTCGATGCTGGTCGACACGTCCTACCAGCCTCAGACCCTGCAGTCTCACGCTGAGAAGACCACCGGCGTGGACCATTTCGATCAGCCCCTCCGCCCTCGCGGACCCCCTCCCAACCCTCTCAAGGGCCGCACATTGGGCATATTCTCCCCAGAGAACCGTGTCAGGCTATGGCTGTGCGACTTTCTAGTCAACCCCTATACCGAGCCTCTCATTCTGCTTCTCATTGTCTCGCAGGCCATACTGCTTGCCGTGGAATCCGGGCCGAACGTTTTCACGGATGGTAACGGCCGTCCGGAGAGATGGGGCCAACGACCAATCGACTGGGCTATGCTCGGGCTCTTCATCGTCTTCACACTGGAGCTCATCGCCCGCATCATTGTGTCTGGCTTTATCCTGAATGCTGCCGAGTATAGCACGATTGATAGAAAGAAGGGCATCCGGGCTGTCATCACAGAGCAATACAGAGCTGTGTTCCAGCCCGAACGACAGAATTCGGTCAAGGGCAACCGCCAGGTCTATCCTCAGCCGTCTGCCTTTGCCCGCTCCTTCACGACTATAATGCAGGGCCAACAAGCATTGCCGGAGACGCTCGAGGAGCAGCAGAGGTTCCAACTTGCTCGCCGTGCCTTTTTGCGCCACTCCTTCAACCGCCTGGATTTTATTGCGGTTATCTCCTACTGGATCGCCTTTCTTCTGGGAATCACTGGACTGGAGCACCGGCATCACATCTACGTCTTTAAGATGCTTAGTTGTCTGCGTATCCTGAGACTTCTGGCACTCACTCACGGAACTGCGGTAAGGAGAAGAACATTGACCCCCCGAGTTCAATGCTCGCGCTGGGTACGGTGTACTGACATTAAGCAGATCATTTTAAGGAGTCTGAAAAAAGCTGCGCCTCTGCTGGTCCGCGTGGCATTTCTCATTGGCTTTTTCTGGCTGCTCTTCGCCATCATTGGCGTCCAGAGCTTCAAGTCGAGCCTGAGTCGCGAATGTGTTTGGCTAGATCCCATGGACCCCAAGAATCTCTCGGCTTCCTTTACAATCAACATGGAGTTTTGTGGCGGCTTCCTGGACAACCAAACAGGCAAGACCTTGCCCTGGGTCAAATTTGGCAGTACCGAGTCGCTGGATGACCTCGTGAACGGAACTGGCGACGGCAAGGGATTCATCTGCCCCAGAGGTTCCATCTGCCTCCAGCAAGGAAGCCCTTTCAACGGGACAGTCAATTTCGACAACATTTTCCATTCTCTGGAGCTTGTGTTCGTCATCATGAGTGCAAACACCTTCTCCGACCTCATGTATTACACGATGGGATCCGACTACTTGCAGGCAGCTCTGTTCTTCGGTGCTGGCATCATGATCATGCTGCTCTGGCTGACGAACCTTTTGATTGCCGTTATTACGTCGTCTTTCCAGGTTATCCGCGAGGAGAGCAAGTCTAGTGCTTTTACAGCGGACCCTGAGCCATTCGCCCAAGACGTTCCTGACGAACGCCAGCGAAGGCCCTCGGCGCTGCAGAGGCTGTACGACAAGACCTCGATTTTCTGGGTCCTTGTGATTACATTTGCGTTGCTCTGCCAGGCTCTCCGAAGCGCTTCCATGTCACAGTCCCGGGAAACATTCATCAACGTGGCCGAGGTGATCGCTACAATTGTCCTAGACATCGAGATTGCTTTCCGCTTTGCCGCCAATTGGAAGCGATTCCACCGCAGCTGGCGCAACCTCTTTGACCTCGGTTTGGCGGTAATAACTACCGTCATTCTGATACCCCCGATTCGACATTCCCGGGCGTACGCTTGGCTCAGCGTTTTTCAGATTCTGCGAGCATACAGGATTGTGTTGGCCATCCCAGTGACGCGAAAACTCATCCTCCTGGTGCTGGGGAATGCTGCTGGTATTGCCAACTTAATGCTCTTCGTCTTCTTGATGACTTTCTTGGTGGCGATTTTGGCCGCGCAGCTGTTCAGGGGTGAAATACCCACCCACGATGACGACGGGCAACTTCACCGCATCTCCTTCTTCACCATCTTCAACTCATTTCTAGGAATGTATCAAATACTCTCCAGTGAGAATTGGACGGAGATTCTATATACCATCACTGCTTACACGACAGCGCTGAAGACTGCCTGGATTGGCACGGTATTTTTGATTGGCTGGTTCATCCTCTCCTTCTTCATTTTGATCAACATGTTCATTGCTGTTATCCAAGAAAACTTCGACGTCTCTGAAGACGAAAAGCGCCTGGAACAAGTCAAGGCGTTTTTGCAGAGGAAAGAGTTGGGACATGCGCCGAGCAATCTCGCTCTATCCACGATATTTAGCTTTGGTCGATCTCGCCGACGAAAAGATCCGTTGGATTACGGGCCGGCTATGCTGGAGATGCTTCTCAAGGACGCCGTGGTTCGCGACTTTCTCGACGACGATCCGACAGACACCCTACAGAGCCAGGGAGGAGGGGGCGGTATGCCGCAGAGGAGTGCGACGGCCCTCTTTGGCGCCACCACCAAGCCCGGCTTTCTGGCAAAGGCTTGGAGCAAGTTCGTCCACCGCATGAGCAAGGACCCGAATCCGTTCTATTCCAACATCCGATTTGACGGCCCAAATGACACACTAGATCCACGACAAATGGCCCGTCAAGCCGTTTCGGCAACCTCTGCTCGGCGGAAGGCTCAACGAGAGTACCTCGCTCGCCACCCAAGGTACAACGACTCGTTGTACCTATTCCGACCCAAAAATCCTCTTCGGCGCCAGTGCCAAAGGCTTGTTGGGCCGGCCAGGGGCTACGAGAGGTTCGACGGCGTTGAGCCCAATAAGATGGCCTGGTACGCGTTCTCCGCCTTTGTCTACGCCGTGGTAGTGGCAATGGTGGTCCTCGCGTGCGTTACAACGCCCCTCTATCAAAAGGAATATAGGGAGCGGCACCCAGGCAACGTCTGGAACTGGTACGTTTGGACCGACTTGGCTTTTGCGCTGGTCTTCACCATCGAGGCCATCATCAAAGTCATTGCCGATGGTCTGTTTTGGACACCGAATGCCTACTTGCGGAGCTCTTGGGGCATCATCGACGGCATTGTGCTGGTAACTCTTTGGATCAACGTCATCACCCTGCTTGTCAACGACGGGGCCATATCCCGCGCCGTCGGGGCTTTCAAGGCACTGCGAGCCCTCCGTCTGCTGAATGTCAGCGACAGCGCAAGAGACACGTTTCACTCGCTCATCATCGTTGGGTGGTGGAAGCTTGTAGGAGTAAGTACCCTTCCTTGCCAAGCTTGCGCCTCAACAGCTCCGACTCGCAGATATACTAACATGCAGAGCAGGCTGCTTTTATATCGCTGTCCCTCTTGATACCCTTCGCAATATACGGACTGAATCTGTTCAACGGGCAGATGGTGTCCTGCAATGATTCCGGCAGCATCACTACCCTCGATGGCTGCTTCGGCGAGTATAACAGCACCCCTTTCAGCGGAGACTGGCCGATGCTGGCACCCCGGGTGGCGTCAAACCCGTACTTTAACTTTGACAACTTTGGATCGTCGCTCTTCACCCTCTTCCAAATTGTCAGCCAGGAGGGGTGGACGGATGTGTCCTTTGCCGCCCAAGCCATCGTGGGGCGAGGGCAGCAACCCCAAGATCTGGCCGCTCAAGGAAACGCACTATTCTTCGTCGTGTTTAATCTCATGGCGACAGTGTTCGTCCTCACCCTGTTCATCTCAGTTTTCATGAGAAACTATACGGAGCAGACAGGCGTCGCCTTTCTCACCGCCGAGCAGCGGTCGTGGCTCGAGCTGCGCAAGCTGCTGCGTCACATATCGCCGTCCAAAAGCTCATACAATGACACGGAGAAGACATGGAAAAAGTGGTGCCACAAGAGGGCTATCGAGAAACGGGGCAAATGGTATCAAGCCATCACCGTGGTGCTGGTGCTGCACTTGCTTCTGCTGGTGGCTGAATTCAGCTCGGAGCCACTGTGGTGGACGAGGATGCGCGAATTCGTCTTCCTGCTGTTCGTCCTCATCTACCTGACCAACATTGCAATCCGGATAGCCGGCCTCGGGTGGACGCGCTTTCGTCGGAGCTCCTGGGACCTTTATTCGCTGGCATCAGTGTCCGGAGCATTCATGGCAACTATGGCACTGTTGATCTCCGACACCAGAGCTGACACGTATGTGCAGCTGCACAAGTTCTTCCTTGTGGCCATTGTTCTCTTGGTGATCCCGCGCAACGACGCGCTGGACCAGCTATTCAAGACGGCTGCGGCGAGTTTGCCGGTCATTAGCAACCTGCTGGCGACGTGGCTGGTGCTGTTTCTCGTCTTCGCCATTGCCATGACCCAGGCCTTCAGCTTGACGCGCTTCGGAGGGGACGAGACTGGTAACATCAACTTCCGCAGCGTTCCGAAGGCGCTCATTCTGCTGTTCCGGATGAGTCTGGGCGAAGGGTGGAACCAAATCATGGAGGACTACGCCGAAATCGAGCCCCCGCTGTGCGTGGAGCAGGACAAGTTCTTTGACAGCGACTGCGGCAGCAAACCGTGGGCGAGGTTCCTTTTCGTGGCGTGGAACATCCTAAGCATGTACATATTTGTGAACCTCTTCGTGTCTCTCATTTATGAGAGCTTCAGCTACGTCTACCAACGGTCGAGCGGCATGGCTGCTGTCGACCGAGACGAGATCCGGCGGTTCAAGGAAGCGTGGCGAAGCGTGGACCCTGCGGGAACGGGCTTCATCACGAAGGAACAGTTCCCGCGGCTGCTGGGCGAACTGTCTGGCGTCTTTCAGATGCGGATATACCAGCCGGAGGATTCGGTGAGACAAATCCTCGACGACGTGCGAGCCGACGTGCAGACTTCGCGGCACATGTCCATCGCGACGACGAGTGCGTACAACGAGATCGACATCAATAAGCTCAATAAACGGCTAGCGCTCCTGGACGTGGAGAAGATCCGCGAGCGGCGGCGGCGATTCAAGGTCTTCTTTGGGGAGGTATTGGTATCCGCCGACCCAGACAAGGGCATCGCCTTCTCGGACGTCTTGATGATTCTCGCCCACTACAACATCATCAACGACAGCAAGAGTCTCAAGTAAGTTTGGCCCTTTAGGCGAAGAGGATCGCCGTGATGACTGACGCGTCAACAGGCTGGAAGAATTCTTGAGGCGCCGAGCCAGACTGCAGCGGGTGGACGAGGAGATCCGACGCAAAGTGGTCCAAGGCTTCTTCGATACACTGTGAGTTGAGTCGATATGGCTCGATGGGTGGGCAGCCAGACTAACCGTCAACGCCGCAGATATTGGTCGAGGAGGTTCCAAAAACACATGGAGCGCAAACGGGCCGCGCGAATGTCGGGGGTGCCGGAGCTTACGATCCCGGATATCCTGGTGGACGACGACGGTGGCGATGACGACGACGACCGGGGCTCGAGGACGAAGTCGTTTAAGCCAGAGGAAGGCTCGGTGGCTCGGTGGACACACCTGAGCGTGGGCGAAGGCGTGGGGCAACAGGCGCAGATGAGCACGGCGACAGAGGCGACGCAAGGCGACGCGGCGCACAAGCACCCGCTGAGCTACCCACAGTCAACGGCGTCAATGACGGCGTCGAACCAGGGGGCGACGTCAGGCTTCAGCTTCGAGCTGTACGAGCCAGACGGGCAAGGGCAGGGGGCGGAGCAGGTGAGCCGACAGGGCAGCGCAGTGAGCCCGTCGCAGGCGCTCGACCTACTCGACGACTCGGTGTGGATGGAGAGCATCAGGCGCAGCGCAACGCTGCGCAGGCCCGAGAGGGGCTCGCACCGATACGGAGACGGGTGAGCACACGCTCGACGATGGAGCGACGGGAAGTGAAAGCGAAGAGGCTAGCGCGGCGTTCCGGGACCATGGATACAAAACAGGCAGAGCGACATATGGCGTTTGCGGGACACCACGGACTCCTGGTGGCGCCTATATTGTTGCATTGGTAGCGTTAGGGCGATGGGTAATATTGAAACTGGAAGGGCTCCAAGGAGGCAGGCGTACCAATGTGCAATGAACGGGCTGAAGCACGAGACGCATAGCACCCAGGGACGAAGCATCTGGAACGCAATGCGGCCTGTAGCGAGGCGGAGGGGCCCGGCGTGGGCTCCGGCGTGGGCTCCGGCCCCTGCTGCTTGGTGGTGAGGGTTTCAGATTGGTGGTGGTGCACTGATGGTCGAACCACGGGCAGGCTCATGCCCCCAAGGGCTCCCCAAGCTCCGGGCGGCGGGGCTGCTGTTTCGGGGCGCGACCAAGGGAGCGCCGCTGAAACAGACGGCGCGGGAGAGGCGCGCGACAACCGGCCCTGGCTGATATTGCTCGTATTATGCGATGCTGGGAGGAGACAGCGGGAGAGCGTGCTGGGAGGCTCCCGGAGGCTCCCTGAGGCTCTCGACGTCAGGGATGCCCTGCGGTTCGTCGGGCATTTTACCCCCGCCGCTCGTGCTGGCCCCGTCTCCCCATCGGCGCGCCAAGCTTGATGCTACTCGCGTCTGGTATGCGGCGATGCTCGCATTACCAGTGCCAATATATCGGGGACCCTCGGGCTGCCGTCACGCCCGTCAAGTGTCAAGGGCCTCTCGTCCATCCCGTCAGGGCCCCTGGCGTGGCCTGGTCTGGCCTGGTCTGACTTGGTCCAATATATGACGGCGGCCTGTCCACCCCTCGGCCGAGCACGTCTGCCTGCGCACATACGCCGTGTCCTCCCTCGGAATACCAGACTTGCTGTTGGCCCTCGCGCAGGACTGCCAGGCGCTGCAAGGCTTCGATAATTCCGCCGACATTCGTTTGGTCGCCGCCCTTGCCGACGGGCAATTCATTCGTTTACCCGTCCATTCGCTTTTCTCTTCATCAACGGGCTGTGCCCCCCATTTTGCTGCCGCCTCCATCAATCCTCGCCGTGATCCTCTACCGCGACAGCTTACAACGATCATCGCCAACCCCCGCACAACCCGCAGCCCATCCCGCCATGGCGCCCCTGGCAGCTTTCTTCCAGCCCGCCGCCGCCGCACGCCCGTCGCTCTCGGACCGGCGGGCGTCGACGCTGTCCCAGGCTTCGTCCGTGGCCTCCTCGGCGCGGGACTCTTCATACTCGGCCGCCACTATCGCCTCAGCCCTGTCGTCCCCGGAGAGCACCATCAACAGCATCATCTTCAGCCAGCCTTCCATCCTGGGCCTCGAGGAGGAGCGCAGGAGCTTCCCCCGGGGGCTCAGCATCCTCGAGCCCCGGCCGATTGTGTACTGGAGCAGCATGGAGGACAGGATGAGCTCGGTCGTGGCGCTATAACACACACACACACACACACACA
>JALHCC010000256.1:0-24706 GCA_024340765.1 Tolypocladium cylindrosporum | reverse complement strand
GCCTCGCCGCGCCCGTGCTCGGCGCCGTGCGCGAGCTGCTCGCCACGCAGGCCCGCAAGACCCGCGGCCTCGCCCTGGGCCGGGAGTCGGCCCGCGCCGCGCTCAAGCTCCGCGACGACAGGATCGCGCGCCTGCAGGAGCGCGTCGCCGCGCTCGAGAACAAGGACAAGTTCCACAGCAGCCAGATGACCAACATCAAGGCCCAGCTCATGAAGATGTACGAGGACAACTGACACTGGTTGCGGGGGGCCGCGAGCGAAGGCGTTACGGAGTCGGGACCGCGAATTTGGGTCAGTCGGGGGTTGGAGATGGATGGGACCTGCTGGTATGGGATTCTAGTCCAGCCCTTGCGGAGTACATACGAAGTACATGCTGCGGAAGTTGTTTCGCGCGGAAGTTGTTTCGCCTATACAGCCCTTGGAGTGTTTGCCCCGGCAAGCCTGAATAAACAGATACAGGCCGGCACATGAGACAATCCCACGTGTAGTTTCAGCTATCAAGTTGGTCTTGAAAGGTAAACCCCAGTCGGCATCGCCAACGGCGGCACACGCCCAGTCACACGGCCGGGTCTGCCGTCTTCCTCTGCAAGGCACATCATCCCCAGGTCACTCGCCAAGAAGCCAGCCATTTGACATGTTTCGGTTTGCTACATAGCTCCCCCCGCCCAAGGACAAATACATCGGCGCGCATCCTCCGCCTCGGGAGGATGCCGCCAGCTCCGCCCCCGTTGACTCCCCACCACGTCTACCGTTCCCGGATATCGCATGTCTTACAACAAAGGAGACGCACCCCGTTAGTTTTGCCGTTCCCCGTCCGTAACTCAGACACATGTCCACCCCGCTCGTCGACGCCCGTTTAATATACACGCTTGAAGGGAGGGACCGGCTTGCACTCGGCTTCGTCCAGGGTGGTGGCGATGACGCGGCGGTACGACAGGTCCACCTTCTCGTGCGGCGTCTTCTGGAAGCTGAGCGTGTGCTTCATCCAGTTCTTGTCGTCGCGGTCGGGGTAGTCCTCGCGGGCGTGAGCGCCGCGGGACTCCTTTCGGGCGGCGGCGGCGGTGGCGGTTTGGACGCTGGGATGCATGTCAGTCAAGCGGCCACGAAACGGCGCACGTGGAGGGACATCGGAAACTTACGCGCAAGTCAGCAGGTTCCGCAGCTCGAGTGTCTCAACCAAGTCGGAGTTCCAGATCATGCTGCGGTCCTTCATGCCGACCTCGTGGTACATCTTGTCAATGACCTTCATCTTGCGGACGCCCTCGTCCAAGCTCTCCTGGGTGCGGAAGACGCTGACATCCGTCTGCATGGCCTTCTGCATGGCAAGGCGGATCTCGGCAGTGCTCCTGGGGCCGTCGGCGGTTCGGACCTTGTCCAGAACCTCGATGTGCTCGGCACCGGCGTCGGCGGGAACGGGCTTCAGCGGGGTTCCGGGGGTGAAGTTGTCGCGGATGGTGTGCGAAACGGCACGGCCGAAGACGACGAGATCCAGGAGAGAGTTGGCACCCAGACGGTTAGCGCCGTGGACAGACACGCAGGCAGCCTCGCCGCAGGCGAACAGGCCAGGAACCACCTTGTCTTGGCCCTGCTCGTCGACGGTGATGACCTCACCGGTGTAGCGGGTGGGGATGCCACCCATGTTGTAGTGGACGGTCGGCAGGACGGGGATGGGCTGCTTTCGCACGTCGACACCGGCGAAGATGCCAGCGGTCTCGGAGATACCGGGCAGACGCTCAGCGAGGACCTCGGCGGGCAGGTGGCTCAGCTGCAGGTAGATGTGGTCTTTCTCAGCACCGACACCGCGGCCGTCGCGGATCTCCATCGTCATCGATCGGGAGACGACGTCTCGAGAGGCAAGATCCTTGGCGGTAGGGGCATATCGCTCCATGAAGCGCTCACCCTCCGAGTTCAGCAGGTAGCCACCCTCACCACGCGCACCCTCGGTGATCAGGCAGCCGGCACCGTAGATACCGGTAGGGTGGAACTGGACGAACTCGAGATCCTGGTTGGGGAGGCCAGCACGGGCAACCATGGCCATGCCGTCACCGGTGCAGGTGTGCGCAGACGTGCAGCTGAAGTAGGCACGGCCGTAGCCACCAGTAGCCAGGACCGTGTGGTTGGCGAGGAAGCGGTGCAGAGTGCCGTCCTCCTGGTTGTACGCCAGGACGCCGCGGCACTCACCGTCCTGCATGATCAGATCCAGGGCAAAGTACTCGATGAAGTAGTTGGTGTTGTGTCGGAGAGACTGGCCGTAGAGGGTGTGCAGGAGGGCGTGTCCAGTTCGGTCGGCAGCGGCGCAGCATCGGTAGGCCTGGCCACCCTTGCCGTACTTTTGCGACTGGCCACCAAAGGCCCGCTGGTAGCTGTGAGAGGTCAATTGTCAGCTGCGGCAGACGCAAGGCCATTGGTGTCGATGCTCACATCTTGCCGTCTTCGGTTCGCGAGAACGGGCAGCCGTAGTGCTCCAGCTCGACAATGGAGGCCGGGGCCTCGCGGGTCATGTAGTGGATGGCGTCCTGGTCGCCCAGCCAGTCGGAGCCCTTGACGGTGTCGTACATGTGCCATCGCCAGTCATCCTCGTGCATGTTCCCCAGAGCGGCGTTGATGCCGCCCTGGGCGGCGACGGTGTGGCTTCGGGTCGGGAAAAGCTTGGAGATGCAGGCCGTGTTGAAGCCAGCCTCGGCAAGACCGAAAGCGGCCCGCAGACCGGCGCCGCCGGCGCCGACGACAAGGGCATCGTACTCGTGGTCCTAGGAGGCGGTCAATCGGGGACAGTCCGGCGAGGGGGGCAGTCGGGGCGGTGGCAGAACGCACAATGACGGGGTACTTGGTGCTCACGAAGGGCGACGCCTCCTTTGCCCTCAGCGGGCCGTTGGCGATGACGCGAGCTGCAGGCGCCTCGCGGTCAGTGCGGATCCTCGTCTGCGCCGTCTCGGGGAGCACTCACCAGCCGGTCGCGTCGTCGAAAAGGCCCTGGCCTGGGTTCTCGACAGCCGCGAAAACTGCAACGGGAGGGCTCGGTCAGCACGGCACGCGCCGGGGGACGGGAGCGGGAGGGACGAGGGCCGCAGGGACGCACAGCAGGGCCAGAGGCCAGGTTCCTCAGAGCCATGGAAGAAGCCATCGTCAACAAGAGTCGCGCTCACCAAGCTGCATCCGCGATGGCGTTGGGCGCGGCGAATGGGTGAATGGTGATGATGCGGGTGGTGGTCGAGGAGGCACGTTTCTTTGCGCTCGCGCTGGCAGAGGCTCTGTCGGGACGAGAGCTGCTCGGCTCCTCGGTTCATCCGGCCAATCAGCGTCTGGCTATTAGCAGCCCTCGACCATGCAATAGCCTAATAAAGTGCACTCGCTGCGCGTGCAACCCCCAGGAGACGTGAATGAGGCTCGGTGGGCTTCCAAAACAGTGCATTGAGCGAGCGGCAACTTGCATTTCTCCTATCGAAGCACCTCTTTTCTATTCCAATCCCATCGACTGCATCCGTCTCGTCGTTGGCAGCGTCCTCGGTCGGGAGCTCCAGCGGATCACATGGCAAGTCCCGGCTCTCGACGACGCCCCACTGCGCCAATCGGGGCCTGCTGCTGCGGATGAGCGGGCGTCATAGACTGCCCGAGGCTCGACTCTCACGTTCATCTTGGAGCCGCAGAGTGCCAGAGTGAGGGCCAGGCGATCCTCAGATGCCGCCTCTCTCAATTACACGTCTCATGCTAAAACCCTCCAACTACGAAGTACCCAACTCCCGCCTGCGCTCTTTGCCTGGCGCCATCCTGCGCATCTAACATGCAACTTCACAACGCGCCCCAGGGATATCGCAATGCCCCCCTCTAGTCCGCCAAAACCTCTCGCAACATCACCAGGAAGTTCTCCTTCAAGTGGTGAACCTCGGAGACCGGTGGCTTCACCGGCTCTCCCGCCGACCGTCGGAGGCGATCCTGCTTCTTGGACCGCCTGCGCCGTTCGGCCTCTATCGGGTCCAGCTCGTCTTCCAGCTCGGCCTCCTCCTCTGATTCGGAGCCGTCATCGTACGTCATCTCCTGGAGGTCCTGGACGTCCAGACCGAAATCGGAAGAGCTGAAGCCCACGCCGATTGCCCCGATACCGCCGCCTGGCTGTCCCTCGGCGGCCATCTTCTGCCGCGTCTTGTCGTTGTGCCACTTCTTGCGCGCCTCCTGCCACGCGATGAGAGAATTGATCTCCTCAATCGCCGCCTCCTTATTCAACAAGCCTCCGCCGACGCCTCCTTCGAAGAGCGCATTGACGTTGAGCGTCCCGTTCGTCGGTCCCTTGCGGAGGAACTCCAGGATCCCTTCAATCCACCCCATGAGTTGAGTGAAGAGTCCGTTGTCGTGAGTGTGCACCTCGTGCACAAACTTGTAGAAGTTGTGCTCGTGGCGCTGGCACAGGTCGATGAACGCCTGAACCGTCTGGTTGGGATCTGCCGAAGCATCCTGCTCTCTGCATTTGTCGACGACCTGTTGTCCAGCGTTAGTTGTCACTGCTCACCGTTCGAATTGCTTCGACCACGACGTACCTGAATCATGTCGTCGAAAAATACTGCGAAATCGGTGACGCTGTTGTAGACGTTTGCCGACTTGTACACCCTCACCAGCGGCTCGTAGAAGATCGTAAACAGGTCACGGAAGAGCTGCAGCGTGACAGGCTCCTCGATCAGGCCCAGCATCATGGCCTTGTCGCGCTGCCTGGTGCAAAGCTTCAGGAGCTGCTTCAGGTACGAGAAGAGCTGCGCCCCCTGCTTCAGCTCCTCGTCAACGTGCTCGACCGCGCTGTTGAATGCCACGTATGCATTGAACAGCCGCTGGATCTGCTCCCCCGACAGCTCCGGCTCGAGCATGTCGGACCGCAGAATTGCCACGATGAGGTCAATATCCTCGCTCTCGGCCTCCTCGCGAATGGCTATCTTGATGTGCGCCTCCGCATTCGTGAATTTCTGCAGCTTCTCCGTGAAGACGGGGTCCCCGATCTTGCCCGTCAGGGTGTCGATGGACCGTTGGAAGCTCTTGATGCCGTCGTTCAACGTCAGCGAGAAAATTCGCTGCATCAACGACCGGGTCCCAAACGGCTGGGCCAGGAAAATGTCCAGGATACCCGACATGACCGCCGCGGGGTTCGCGATTCGGATGACGTTCTTGATGACGGAGTAAGGGATGAGCGAGTGGATTCGCCTCGCCTGGGCAAACATCTCGGGCGAGTTGTCTTCGGCGAGGAAGAGGTGGTAGATGACGGCGGCGACTTCGATCCGGAGCCACTCGGCAAACTTGCGGTACTGGATGCTGAGGTCTTCTATGGTATGCTTTTCCTTGATCTCTTTGAATAGCATGGTGAGGCCGTTGCGCTCTACAATATCTCGTCGGAATCTTGGTCCGTGTCAGTACGGGTGCGTTTGGCCAGACACAGGGGCACTCACTGTTCCATGTACTCGTCAAGCTCAGCAGCGCGCCGCCTGGCAATCTCGTAGAACCTCTTTTGCTCCTCTATGCGCTTCTCGTCCACCGCCTTTCGCCGCACAATGTCGTCTACGTCCTCGTCCGTAGGAGTGATGGGGTCGCCGCCCAAGAAGTCCGTCATGGCCTTGGTGTTGGCTACTTGCGGGTTGTGGAGCAGGGACCGAATATAAGAGCGCAGGGAAATTCGCTGGTTCTCGCGCCATAGCACAACAGTCTGCGCAGGATGTTAGTTTCGAGAACATGGAGATGTGTAGGGATGCGTACATCATCGTTTTTCGGAGTCCCAGGCTGCACGGCGGGACTGCCGCGGCCCTCGACCGACGGGCGGGGAGACGCTCTGGATGTTATCGACCTGGTCGATTTGATGGAGCCCGGCCTCCGGTTGCTTATTTGGCCTGGCCTTGATGTTAGCTCAAGTTGTGAGTTTTCAAATGAGGCTTGTCTTCTCACCTGCTGTGGGAGACAACAGAGATGGCGCGGCGTCGAGTTCCTGCGGGACACTGGCGAAGCGAGTCGAAACCGAGGAGATCGACGACGCGTCAGAGTCATCGCCGTTGCCCCGGGACGAAAAGATGCCGGACGCCGTCGAGCTGGACTTGTTCTTCTTGGGTAGCTGGGGCAGGACCCTGCCTGGCAGTTCCGTTCGCAGGTGCTTTTGTAGCTTGGCAAAGTCCCCGTATCTGCGGCCGACGAAGTGCTCCAGCTCGCCCTTTCTCTTAATCCGGAGCAGGAACTCGGCGTGCTTGTGGTGTCTAACGTTCCTCTTGACGGAGGTGACACGGACTCCGGCAACGTTGACGTCCCAGCCGTTGATGTAGTTGCCTTCGGGCATCGTGTGCATGACGCCGGTGTCGATGGCGTTGCTGTCGACGATCTCCATCTCGGAGAATCGTATGCGCTCCTCGAACCCAGACGAGGTCCCAATGCCGGACACCATCATCAGCTCGACCAGCTTCTGGGCCTTGATGGCGAGCTTGCGGCGCTTGGTCTCCTCGAGACGGTCTTCAGAGGACGATATTTGCTTCCCGGCGAACGACTCGAGAAACTGCGATGTCCATGTCAGAAGGGTCCTGAGACTTGCATATGCGGGGAGGGTGAGAGGACGTACGACTTGCAGCTTGTCCTGCCAGAACTCCTTCTCCCGGGCCTTATCGAGGAAAGGAAAGTCGCGGACATGCTTGACAAAGATGTACCTCAGGATGGGCAGCTCAGACTCCTGCGGGGAGACCTCGCCGTGCTCGGACCGAAAGGGCGCGCCGAATCGCTGCAGCGCGGTCGGGGAGTTGAGCTCGTTGATCTCCCACTTGACTTGCTGAGACATGAGCTCGCGCTTCAGATCTGTTTGCCGGGAAGAGGTCAGCCATGCCGCCGCCGCCGTCGCCATCATCCCCTACCACGGGGTGCAGTCTCTCAGGGAAGCGTACAGTGTTCTTGTTTGCCCGTCAACGTAACGCCGGGCGGCGGCGCAGAGCCGCTGCTGCTGGTTCGGATGGGCAGCTTCATGGTCGAGTCGGCGGGGCCGCTCGCGGGCTCGACTCGATCCGCGGGAGCCATGGCTGGCGAGATGCGCTGGTCCAGAGGGATGAAGCCGAGTCGGGCGATGCAGCGCTCGATGGTCAACACGGATGTTTCCTGCTTCTCGGGCGCAGATTTCCGTCAATGGGTCCGCGGGCGCTGCTGGCGACGGGGCTGAAGATTCGTCTGGAGCTTTTGGCGGGGCAGCTAGTCGGCGAGGTGTCGTCAGCGGGGGAAGCTCAGCTCAGCACGGGCAGCCAACACAACAGACGGTCAGCTGGGGCAGAGATGACAGACACGCTCCCGACAGTGAGCTGAATGGGGGAGGCGAATATCCGTCTCTGCGAGCGGAGGGAGGCGTCACGGGGAGGGCGAGCGCTCCTATACATAAGGTACCCGTACTTGGCCATGGCGCTTGATGGCCCTGCGGAAAACGGGCGCCGAGCCCGCGCGGCATCCGTCCCATCACAGCCTCCTCAACGGCACTGTCCGAGCCATCGTGCAGTGCAGGCTGGCCCGCCAGTGGATGATCAGTCCTGGGGCCCACGGCCGGGGCTGGCGCGGCGCTTGGGAGCCACTGCAGGCGGGGCATGACGTGGGCTCCAGCGGCCAAGCCACTGACGCCGCTGGAAAAAGGGCTGTCGGCGCGTCGCACAAGCACCAGCCGAATCAGACGATACTCGTACACTGTGAAAGAGATCCAGGCACCAGGGAGCAGGGTAGCATCGGTGCGAAGTGCAAAGCACGAGGTACTCGTAGCCCCATTCCTTGCAGATGCACCCTCATGGCAAGTCGAGCACCGGAGATTACCTGGCATTGTGTTCCACGCGACAAGGGCCGAGCATAGGGCAGACTACGGACTATTATGAAACGACTGACAACGTGCCAAGCGTTGCCTTGGAATAAGCTTACGCGCCTGGTGTCTCGCCCCCATTGCCCATTGGAGCATCCACGCACGGAATTGACCGTGTACGAGTACGACCATTTCGCGTCCTGTCCCCCAAAGCCGAACGCCGACGCAGCGGCATCGAGAGGCCGGAGGTCAACTCATCTCACGCCTCCTCGATACAGCGGCTTCTCGGCTCCCGGCGGCAGGGGTAAATGGCCCTGGAGGACGGGAGATTAGACGCCCATCACGACTACGCGCCCGCATAAGCCAAAGATATGCCCCGAAGAAGGCACTGCAGCGCGTGTGTGGCTGTGAAAACAGTAGGGCGCAGCGCAAGCCCGCTCACAAAGCGCCAAATGCAACGCGTCGTTGACGTCCTTTGCATGACGGACTGGGTGAATCAATCTGCCTTGCTCGGCGATGCCGAAGACTTGGCCCGCCCCCACACTCTGGAATCGCGAATCAGTCATCACCATCGACTCGATAAGACTCTTGATGCTATTGACAGTCCTAGGGTATCATGACCGCTGTAAAGGGTATAAGTGTTCAAGGAAAAACGCCGAGGTGCCCGTCCCTTGTCATCACAGCTCGTCAAACGCCCGCAGCTGCTCGCCGTCGGCCAGCGGCGTCTTCCACAGGAGTGCCCTGCCAGTCTCGCCGCCGTCCTCGGTCGACGGCCGAGGCTGGCTGGACATGTTGAGCCACCCGAGCGATGTGGCCTCGGAAGAGTCTCCGTCGATGCCCGTCGACGTGTAGTTGACGCCCACGGCGAGTGCGATGATGAGGATGGTCACGACGGACGTGGCCGACCAAATAATCTTGAGCCTCTTGCGCGTCCTTTCCCGCCACGCCCTGTCCGCGCGCTCCCAGCTTTCGATGCGCTCCCTGACAACGTCCACCCGGCCGGTGAGAGACTGGATCTTGGCGCGCCCTTCGTGTATGCGGCTCTGTAGGCCCGATATCCTCGTCTGCTGGTCGTCGAAGTGGCCCACGGCCGTTAGCTGGCCCGTGATGTCGCTCTCAAGATCCCGCGAGTCCCTGTCAAAGGTTTCGCAGAGCTCCCGCGACGTCTCTGCCAGGTCCTTCATGGCCATGACTGTGTTCTGCAGCGTGCTCATCTTCTCGAGCACCGAATAGTACGTGTCATCGAGCCGTTTCGTCATGTTGGTCGAGAAGGTGTTGAGGTCAGCGAGCGACTGTTTCAGGCCACTAGATCCATGGGCGTCAGCACAGGCAAGACAACGGCATGCTCTCCTCAGGTTGGGGCAGGCGCACTCTGCCCTGATAGCCGCCTTCTCCTGCTCCAGCCGCAGCCTCGCTTCCCTGCTCTCCTTGGTCTCGAGCTTTGCATCGTCATCTCTGGACAGGTGAACACTTGCTCGCCGGCTCTGATCCGGGCTCAGGAAAGGCGTGGCGTCTTCCGATGGAGGCATGTCGAGCGAATGTCGTATCAGCGGTGGCGTGTTGGCAGTCGACGGGCCTTTGTCATCGTGGTGGTGGTCCTTGCGACGATGGTGGTGGTCCTGGTGCGTGTGATGGTGATGATGGCGGTGGAGCTTGGTTGGCGAGGTGAACTCCGTGAGCGATCGCCTGGCCTGATGCCGCCCGCCCGAGCGAGGAGGTGAGGTGGGCCGTGGCAGGTCCAGCGAGTTATTAAGGTTCATGATCGCTGGCAGGGACGCGCGCCAGTGTGTGACGCAAGCCACCCGTCGTCGAGGAGTGAGGTCAAGCTGTCGGAGGTCCGTGGAGCCAGCAGCCGACTTGCCGGCTTCAGCCACTGGCGGTAGTGCTGGGTGGGGCCGGGCCTGATAGACGGCGGAGCTTCACATGTCGAAGGATCGCGAGGAACTCGAGCAATTCAACGGCCCGAGGGTGGCTACTAACGTAAACCGATTGGCTTGTTTCAATATCGCTCAATATCGCTCATGTTTGACTTTAATTTTGCGCGATCATATTCGGATTCCGACAATCGTCGCTCGGCCACTGGCCCAACTCCGTAGCTCCCAGCCTCCATCCTCGACGAAACAGTGGTACATGCATGATTTGGACTCGAGCCAGCCCGAAAACTCCATCTCTGGAAGGAAGCTCGATCGTTCGCTAGCTGGCATTGCTTGCACAGCTCTCTCGGCATGGTACGGACCCTGAACCCCGTCCCTGCAGGTGGCGCTGGTTCCTCCTGGCGCATAATCATCGAGCGTGCAGTACGAGTACTCGTACTTCGCCGGAGCCAATCTGTCGCCGCAGCCAAGGACTCATAAACGCTCCACGCCACAGTAATTTGTTCGGAGATTAAGAGCCATTCATCCATCGCTGCCCGGCCGCTCAGGAATTCAGCAGCTTGTTCCGCTTCTCCTTTCGCTTCAACCGCTCGACTCGCTTTCGGTGCATCTTCTCAGCCATCTTCTCGTATCTCTCCTTTTCTTCCTTCTTAGTTCGCTTTTCGCGGAGGGCCTGGATTCGTTGCTGCAAAGCATGTTAGTCGCCGGGTTGTCTCTGGTCCGTCGTGACTTGGGACACGTACTCGGCGCAGCTCGTCCTTTTCATCCTTCAACTCCTTCTCCTTGGCCTTCATCTGCACCATCGCCACGCGCTCCTTGGTTCGCTTCTCGTAAGAAGTCAGGCCAGCCGTCGGCCGGAATGCCTTCTTGGGCAAATGCCATTGCTTGCCTGCAACGACTGTCAGTTCGGTGACCAGGGGGCAGGCGTGTCGCATCGGAGCCGTACCATTCTTGCGCATGCCAAGAGGCTTGGCCGGCTTGTCTGCCGACACGAGCGTCGGCACGTCTTCCTCGGACATGTTGATGCCGTGTTGCTTGGACGTAAAATTGGTTGTGTAGGCGTGGGCGTGCTGTTGGCGGTTTGCTGTCACAAATCTGCAATATCCCATGCCAAAAATTTCTGCCACCGAATATCAGCCGGCGGGGACCACTACCACGAAGTAAGTAAGGCGGTGTGCTCTTGAGTGTGGCTGTTGGACTCCAAGTCTCCAACACTCCACCAGTGCTGTGGCGCAAAAATCAGGGTCCATCCCCACACCCAAAAGGGGGCTCATGATCAGGGATTCATCAGGGGCCTTGGGTCTGCTGGATTCTGTCGCGTCTGGTCGCGCTTGTTTGGCGAGATCTGGGTTGCCTGTGTCTCCCGACGATTGCTCGGCGATTGGTGCGCCTCGTAGACATGTTCAACCAACACGGAACTGCGAACATTCGTGCAGAAGCACCGTCACCCGCCATGGTGCGTCTTCTGCGGTAACCGCAGGCCCCGTTTAGCTACGAATATAAATACGTACTTCGTAATACGAAGTAGCAATACTTCCTTCCATCAAAGGACATCGGCATTTGCGGAAGCCATCATATCATGCCACGGGCAGGAGACGCCACGCCGCGCTATCCTGAGGGACGTTTGAGATGCAAGACCTGAGGAAGCACGCAGCTGCGCGTATTACAAGAACGCACGGTTGCCAACAAGGCGGAGCGAGTGGCATGGATCCGTACAGAGTACGAAAATAGCGACATGTCCGGGGAAGGATGGGTGTGAAGATGCCGTGAAAGCAACGCGGCCTCGGCGAATGGGCCGAGTCGCCTATGCCAGGAACCAGGAGGCATGTTCAACCTCTACTCGTACTTCGTAGCAATACGAGCAAGCAGCAAGGCGTTCGCATCGCGATGACGATTGTCTTGGCCGGCCCTGGGTTCCGTGACCCCTGTCCGCAGATTAAATAACCTGTCTTAATTAAGCATTGGTTCACGGCTAGATGGGCTTATGTACGAACAACTTGGCGAGAGTCTGCGACACAGCCAGGCCCAGAGGATGACACAGCGCCCAAAGGCCAAAGGGATGGGCTAGCTCGAGACGCTTTGATCGCAAGTGGCTTAGATGCGGTGGGTTAGCACGACCGGATCCTGATGATGACGTTGCTACCTGCGCGCAGTGGCCCATTCCCATTCGCAACGAGAGATTGCGGCGTCCCGGGTGGAGATGGGCTCGGGACAGTCGATGTTAATGATCCCTGGAGGCGCTTGGCAGGTGGAGGATGTTTCGTTGCCGTGACCCTGCTAGCTCGACTCATCACGAGGTCGTGAACAGCACAGCAATTGCTGTTTTTGGGATTGCCAGCGGAATTGGCGACGGGCAGCCCAGGGACAGCAGTCTGTGCGCTCCCAAGACCCGATCTGCGGTCGACGGCGTGAGACACGGCGGGATGAAGCGCATTCGTCGCCTGGGCGGTCAGCGACGGTGTGCTCTCGACGACGGCAATCTGGCCTGGTTGCGCCCTGCGCAATGCACGACAGGCCATGTCTGCATGCTTGGCTTGTTGATTGATTGACATACTCGTACGTACTCGTAAGGCCGCAGATGCAGCCATCGGTGGTCAGAAATCTCCTCGGTGGGGGCCAGGGGTGGCCAGATTCGCCTGGACCAACCCAGGCCCGCCAGGCCTAGGCGCATCTCGCTCCCATGGGGAAGGCAACAACAAGGCAATTAGCCCCCATGGCCAAGGGCTGCCGGATGGAGAAGTGCGGGATGCATGTACGAGTACCGACTACTCGTACGCAGAACTTGAAGGTGTCATCCATCACACGGTTACAGTCTCTGTTCCCGGATTCCGTCTCCCGGCTCCTTGGCCGCCCTGTCGATCTGCTGCGCCATCTGGCTGCACTTACACGAATGCCGTGAACAAGCAAGCGGTTGAAGCGCGGTTGTGGACGGCGAGAGCGCTGTGCAGCGTCCACGGCATCAAGAGGTGAAGACGCTGCCGGCATGATGCCTGTCTGCCGTGCTGATCCATCCGAGTCCTCAGCTGCCGTTGCATCTCGCCGTTCTTCTTGGACTGGAGCCACACGTCAATGCCATCAAAGCTTATTCTTCTGGTTTGCAGATGCGTGATAAACTACTCGTACTCCGTAATCCGTACAGGCAGCGGCCGTCAGCATGACGGGCCGACTCGCCCCCGACACACTCACCCTCTCACTCACTCACACGAGGTCGTATCAGGGCCCAGGCAAGGGACGCGCAAAAACAAGAGGGGAGTCGAACAGGCATGCAGCCACTGCACCGGCTCGCTGGCACTGGTGGTTCGCACAACCAATGTTGGCTTGGGGGCGGCCGCCAGCGATGCCCAAATCCGATCTGCTTTGCACGGCAGCCGGGACGTGTTGGGGATGGAACGGCCGTCCACGGGAGGATGCCCGCCACGGCACCTCACCGAGAGCCCCGGTTCCTCGCCTCCATGGCAGTGCCTGCGGCGCTGGAACAAGCACATGCAGTGCTTGATGATCAAGGCATTCGTACCTAGGTAGGTAGGTAGGTAGGCAACTAGTAAGGTAGTGCCTGCGGCCATCTGCAGACTCGTTTGACGAAACAGGCTGAAGACGCAGCGACGACGTCCAGACGGCCGTCATGCGGCGGCGCTGCGCTGTTGCCGGGCCAGCAGGCGCTCGCCTCTGCATGAACAAGGCCGTCCCAAGATGCTCGCCATCCGTCCAATGCCACCCCGGCCCCTGGCAGCCATGGTGTTGTGTGCGTTGGGCCTGCTGGTCCTGGTGGCGCCGCAGCGACGTCGCAGGGACACGCCCGGCCCAGCCGACAGGGGAGGTCCGCCAAAAGCAACGCGCGGGCAAATCACAGGCCGCTGGCGGGCTGCACTGCCCGGCGCCGCTGCCAGGGCCAGCCCAGGGGCCTGGGCGCTAGCAGGCCCGCGTGTGGGCGTGCCCTGCAGCCTGCTGCCCTGCCTGCGAGTGTCCGCCGTTGCCTCCATGGCGCATTGGTGCAGCGGGCTGTCAGCCAAGCCGCCAGCGCTGGGGCGCAACTCGGACGCCTGGGGCGCTGGAGGAGCCGCCGCGAGCGCCGGCCTCGTAAATTGGCGGACCGTCTGGTCGTTTGCGCCGCTGGGATGGGTGCTCGCGCTGGCCGCGGGGATCGGGCCAGAAAAAGCATAGCAGCGTGCGCCTGGCTCGGTGTGCTGTACGGAGTACGTAGTCCGTACTTCGTACGCAGTACGAGTACTCGTACGAGTGGAGGAATCCTCGTTGCCCTGCAGGTCGGGATGCCGCAGAGTCGTCGGCGCACTTGCGTTGCTTGTACCATCAAAGTACGAGTCCGAATACATCGACCGTTGCGCTGTGCTCCGTCGTCAGAGCCGCGCTCGAGTCTCCAAACCCGTGACGGACCGACCGGCCTCGACTGAAGAGAGCCACCTGGCGGCAGTCGAGCGCACTCGTAAACGTCACCGTGAATGCGCCTCTCTCGCAGCGCCTCTGCTTCTGCTGCGTGTCCCATCCGCATCCGGGGGTGCAGCTGGCCCCCCCCTCCCTCTTCCCGCACGCCCACTCTCGCTCCCACGCCGACCACTGACTGGCCCGTCACCTCCCTCTCTCCCCCCATGCCCATGGGTCTTTAATCCTCCTCATCAATCCTCACTCTCCCATCCTCTTCCCCATCCAACCTAACCCTTCCGCCGCCTCGCGCGCTCTCTGAATCCACCGCCTGGTGCGATTCCAGCTGCACATCTCGTCGAGAGTTGGCGCTGGTATTGGCCGTCCGCTCCTTTGTCGCCGCATCACTTTTGCCTTTGGCCTGCCCTTTGGTTCAGCGCAGCATTTGAATTTCCAGTCAGGTCCGTTGCTCCGTCCTCGACCGCGCCAGGGCGTGCATCGTGGTCCTTCTGCCCTCTGCTGCCCAACGACAACTGCATGCGATAGACCATGTCCTTTGCTTGGCTTATCTTGGCCTTGGGCTTCGTAGCATTCAGGAACTGACCCCATACAGACTCGAATACAGTCAGAAACAACCACAAAGAGAGAATAACCTCGCCCCCCGATTGCGATCCTTTTGAGTTCGAGTCTTCCGGCCCCAACCAGAGACGTTCAGACGGGCGACGCCACTGTTCACGACGACCCCCGTTTCGCTCCCTCCTATGATCCCCTCCACCTTTTAGTTGTCCATCGCTTCTAGTTGCCGCGGCGCGGCTGGAGGAATGATGGCAACTGCACACGCCCAAAGGTGGGCGGCAACCAGTGCCTCTCCTGTCCACGCCCCTCAAGACTCTCCGCGTCTCGCTCCCTTGGATCCAACGGGGCTCTCGAATGACGCCTTGGCCCAAGAATCGTTGATTCACGCCGACGTCGCTCCTCCGAACCCGCCTTTCGTCTTTCCCGCTCGCCCGCCTTCCCCGTCTTCGGCACCGGCGTCGTACTCTCGTGCCAGCGGACGGCGGCCCATGTCGGCGATTGAGCTTCACAGTACAACGCTCGGAACGTCGCCCGAGACTGGCGATAGGGCGCGCAGGACCATGGCGCTGCCTGCGTTCAGCTTCAACCCTGGGGCTTCCCTCCCACCAGAACCCGACTCGATGACGCTCCTAAGCCCTCCAATAACTCCCAATTCGGCGAGACCGATCCCGTCGCCCTCGCGACACGGCCATCGACGAGGTGGGAGCGAATTCGTTGGCGGTAGCATCCGCGACGGCAACTCGATTGCTATCATGAGCTCCAGTCCAACCAAGTCGGAGAGCGGGTTCGCATCTCCAGGACTCGCTCCTCCTCCCAGGCGCGGCCACCGTCGGGGCGTTTCCGGCACCATATCCACCAGTGACCTGCCCATCATGCATCCGCTGCCCGACTTCACCATGCCAAAGGGCAGCAGCGCTCCAAACAGTCCCACTGCCTTTGACCCCAGAGAAGGGGTTCCGATTCCGATGCACGATCAGTCGCTCGATCTGCCGGAGCCCGCTCACGCCCGGTTGGAGGCTAAGCGTCCCAGCGATTTGTTCTCGGACGCGGACACGCCCGCCACGCCTGCTACTCCGTTGTTTGACGTCGAGAGCAGCAGCCCAAGGCAGGCTAGGCCCGTAAGGGCTCGAGTCGGCTTTTCGGACAAGCTGGAGTTCATACCACGGCCGTTGTCGTTGGTTTCCAGCGACACGTCCAGCACCGCCACGGCGCGTCCCGGACACTCCGTTTCCGGCAGCATATCCTCGATCGTGTCGGCTGCTTCCCCAGGCGGGCGGGAAAGCCCCGCCCTCTTGTCCAGAAGCCCTACGCGGGATCTGACTGACTCGAGGCCGAGCACAGCAGGCGCCATCTTGGAACGTACGGCGGACCTCAACGCTGGCAACGGACCAAATACGTCTCCGAAGCGACGCAACTCTATCCCGACGCTACTGAACGTTGCTGAAGCGCAAGACTCGGGCACTTCCAACCCCGCCGCGCCCACGACAAAGACGCCAAAGAGGTGGTCGTTTTTCGGCCTGGAGCCGCCATTTATAAACTCTACTGCCCCTACAAAACGCCGGCCATCGAGCTCCAGCTCTTCAGAGTCTGTCTCGAGAGCTATATCCGGGGGCTCGTCATCCGGCCATGAGTCCGACTCGACAGAGACTGGTCGAGAAGCGCCCGCGTGCGCCAAAAAGGCGAGCAAGAAGACGAGCAAGAAGAAGAAGGTCAAGGGATGGGCTGGCTCCATTTTACCTCGAAAGCCTCGGGGGCACAAGAAACATTCCAGGACGAGCGAGGTGCGCCCGCCCACGCCTCCGGCCTCTGTCGGTCCCTGCGATGACGAGGACGAGGAGGCCGATGATGCAGAGATTCCAGATCCTGAGCTGCCTGCCGTAAAGGTCACCATGATGGACTCCCCCACAATCACCCAAGACACTTCCAACCCGCAGGCCCGGTCGAGAGATGATGCGTCGCAACCCATGATCGATCTGGACGCCGCACTCGGGCCCTTCAACACGCCGCTCCCCCATAACGCTGAATGGGAAGCAGCGCAAAGAGCTGCCGGCAACACCGGCAAGAGACGACTGCACAGCGCGCAGGGCCTGAAGGGCTTCAGCGGCCCAGGCATGCATTATCATCGTCGAGCAGAGTCTGCGCCTGACCTGCCGCCTTTCGACGCGGGGCGGGCCAGCATCCACCGCTTCGGCAGCAACCTGACGATGGCCGACGTGTTCGAGGAAGACGAGGAGGAATACGAAGACGACGCCGCCGTCAGCACCCAGTCCGAGGCAGCAGGAGCCACAGACCTCGAGGACGGCGACTCGGATGATGGCGAGGTGACGCCTCCCGCTACGGTGCCGCCGCTGGAAACGTCTCTTGCTGGTGGGCCTTGTCTATTCCAGATGACACTGCCCACGCGCAGGACCAGTTCGGGACCGAGTGAGGCTGACAGAAGCGTTGCCCATTCCGTTCGCACGGAGTGTTCCAAGACGTCGCTTCAAGAAGAAGTCATTGTCGAGGAGAATCCGTCAATCATCTTCCGCAACGCCAACGTGTTTCACAGTGGCTCCGACTCGGCAGCATCGTCGCCGAAAAGGCTATCCGGGGCCAAGGAGCTCTCGCCCGTGGAGGTCATCCCGGCATATCTCAGCAACGCGGCGGCGATGCCCATCAGCCCCTACGCTGCGAGCCATGCGTCGTCGCATCCATCCCCTCGGTCACCCATGTCGATTGACGTCCAGCGCATCTCGACAGCGCCGTCGTCAATAACCGACGAGAACAGCTTCCAATCGCTCCTCATGGGCGAACCGGGGCCAGAGGTCCGCATATCGGTGGACTACGACATCCCGTCGCTGACGTCGAGCAACTCGACCATGACCCGGGACAGCACCTTCATTCCAAACCCACGCATGTCGCAGCCGAGCCTCCGCGAGCAACGGCCCGTGTCCGTGTCGTCGGCCGCATTCGGCCGCAGGCGATCGAGCCTCGTCAGCTTGAGCCGACTCATCAGCAGCTCGCACGGGGAGCGGAGCAAGCTCTCCATGGAGGTGACGCTGGACAACGAGTCGGAAAACAAGAGGTCGAGATCCAAGGGAAGCAAGACAAAGCAACGACTCGGCCGAATGATGCAGTTCTGGAAACCAAACAAAGACGGCGCACCAACCTGAGGTCCGTGACAGCCGGCCGCCTCTGCAACAAACAGGCAGCAGGGATGGCCAGCGACGACGGCGCGAATACTTATTTATTACGAATGTACATGGATGTTATGTAAACTGCACATTTCACACCTTCTACGGGGAGGATCTATCCTGCTTCTGATGGCTCAAAATGAGAGAGGGGGTGCTGAGCAGTTTGGTCGAGGCAGACGGGCCAAGGACATATATCGAGGAACAATATTGAGCACCCCAGGAGCCTGGGGACTCGGGGGTTTGATGATGGCATGAACATTGTTATTTAGCATAATCACACAGCATGTCTCTGCTGCCCCAAAGGGGTGGCGGAGCGCAGAGGGGCGGAGCGGTTGGGAGAGGCCACGGGACGGAAGGGTGGCTGCCGTATCCGCCTCTCGTCTTTTCTCTGAACATACTTGCATCGGGGGCCGGAGGTCTGCGTTTGTTTCAAGGGCCAGGCTAGAAGGGCGACGGCGGGGGGGGCTGAGATGAGCAGAAGCGACATAGTAAATGAATATGAGGTCTGCGATGGAATCCCGGTGTCCAGCTGCGGTGAATCATGTCTTGTCCGCTGTACTTGGTACGCAGGTATGCGAAATGATTGTTCTCTCTTCTCGTGTCTCGTTGATGCGTACAGGTCTAAATATGGCTAATAAATATTGGCCGGCCCTGCCCTGATTCGGGTGAGCCAGGCATTTTGATGTGAAGCGAACCAGTCGTCCAAAGCGCCCGCACAAGTCCGGTCCGTATCCGCACCGGATGGATTCTCCTGTCGGGCCATCTAGAGGAACATCTTGGCCACGCCCATGATGCCACCGCCCCATCCGTCGTTGCCGCCGCCACCACCACCGCCGGGACCAGCAGACCCGTACACGGACCGTCGCTCCCACTGCATGCCGCCGTCGCGGCCGCGCTCGGCATGAGCGCCGGAGCCGGAGCCGGAGCCGGCAAAGTCGCCGGCCATGCGCACGGCGTCGCCGACGAGGCCGAAGCCGTCGCCCGAGGCGGCGCGCGAGGCCATGCCCAGCATGCGCTCGAGCGAGGGCGGCATGCGCAGGCCGAAGCGGGAGAGCAGGGCCGCCAGGGCGCCGCCGGTGACGAGGGGCATGACGACGAGGAAGAAGACCTTCCACGGGTGGCGCTTGGCGTAGTGCACGAGGTCGCGGAGCAGGCGCTTGAGCTGGCGGTACGCGCGCTGCATGAAGCCCTGCCGGGGGGAGCGCTTGTAGTACGACGGGCGGCCTGCGCATCCATCAAGTCAGTCCACATGTCGCCCTCGGAGCCACGTCCCCCCCAGAGCGGGCGGCGGTGCAGGGTGCGCGCGTACCTCCCATCCCGAAGAAGCTCGAGCGGCTCGTGTTGCCCAGCCCGAAGAGGGAGCCGCGCGACGAGTTGTGCTTCTGGTAGTTGCTCTCGCCGCCCAGGCCGCCGAACAGCGAGCCGACGACGGACGCCGCGCCGCCGCGGGGCCGCGAGCTGGACCGCGAGCGCGAGCGGGAGCGGTGCTTCTTGTGCCGCGAGCGCGACGACTGGCGGCGGTGCTGCGACGGGCGCGAGAAGCCGCCGGGCCCGACGGAGAGGCCGTCGAGGAAGCCCATCGTGGCGAGGCGCCGCGGGTGGAAGCTGTCGCCGGGCTGCTGTGCCTCCCTCTCACGCGGGGGGTCGGTACGGTCGAGTACCTTGACGGAGCTCGGATATCAGGAGAATACGGGGCGTCGCAGGCACTGGCCTACAGCGTCCTTTGTCCGTTTTCTTCTTCTTCCCTCTCCGCCGGTCAATGCTGTGCGGGAAAAGGAAAGGAAGAGAGGTGAAACGGCGGGGGAGCCACTGCGGGTTGCTCGTATGCGGATTGCAGACTGCGGGCTGCACATGCAGGTCAGGGCGGGCGGGATGAGGTGCATCGAGCATGAGCTCACCGTAAATTCGAGTGGCTGGAGGGACCGTTCACCCAAAACGGCGGCGGGCAGGGGTGGTGGTTGGCGCGCAGGTCGGTGGACAGGGGTTTGGTGCCGGACACGAGATCGAGTCGGCCGAGGATGAAGCTCGTGCAAAGAGTGTTGGTGGTGGTGTTTGGGGTACTCTGGTGTTGTTCGTCATCAAAGCCATAGTGCTCGCTTGTACGAAGTAGGATCAGTTGCCGCTCTTTTGGCGAAGCCATTCGCTGTTCCGAAACATATAACTCACAGAACCCATATACGGAGTCGGGCTGCCAACGTTGAGGCAGGAACAACATGTCAGTCACTCCCATCGGTGTCTTTGTTCGTCGGCGACTAAGCGGGAGGTATCTTATCCCTTCGGACTGGTCAGAGAGGCATTACATCTTGTAAATGATCACTTTACGACCTGTTGTGGCTCCTGTGTGCAAGCAAGTTTATTGCATGGATTTGATCGTCATCTACCCTACAGGCAGATGCCCTCGCCCGCGTGAGTCCCTCAGCGCTTTGCGTGGCATGGTGAGCTGCACTACATTGTTCGAAGATGACTAGCCAGGTACTTTGTACGGATACTTCGATAAAAACTGAGGCGGGTTAGGGTCAAGCTGTAGGAGCGTAAAAAATCAACGAGGAGCTGCCCATCAACAGTTCTGCGATATTGCGGTCGCAAAAAATCAAGAACCCAAATGAAATAAATGGCAAAAAAAGAGTAGCAATTGCACGTTTCGATCGTGCGACTATTGCGAATTAGTTGTTGTTCGACAACTTGAGTTGAACTGAGGTCGCTTACCCTCCGGGTTATGAGCCCGGCTGATAACGAGTTAGCGTGGTTTTTTAGTGGTGGTGAGGCACAAGTCACATACCGCGCTTCCACTGCGCCAAATTGCTTTAATTCGTTGAAGAAGTCCAGCTCTTTACGCTACATAAGGGCTTGATTTTCCCCTGCCCCCCACATATTGCCCCCTGTTAAGCCACCTGGCCTTGCATCACAAGTGTAACAAGGTGCAGAGGACCCTGGGCTCTTTTCCTTCTGCAAAGATTTGCGAGCTTCAGCACAATTACATTCGGCGTCACGCCGTACGGTGCAATCATGAAGATCGCCTACCTCTCAATTGGGATCCTGTCCCTGCTGACTCCTCTGACCGCGGCATGGAGCAAAGAAGGTACGTGTTGTCTCGTGCAGCCACACAGCATCACCAGGCGGCGCCGCCGTTGTACTGACCTTGGGACATTCAGATCGTGAAATCTTCCGCATCCGCGATGAAATCGCGGCGCACGAGGCCGACCCGGCGGCGACCTTTTACGACATCCTCGGCATCCCCCCGAACGCCTCGCAGGACGACATCAACAAGGCCTACCGCAAGAAGACGCGCTCCCTCCACCCTGACAAGGTGAAGCAGCAGCTCAAGGCCGACCGAGTCAAAGCCTCGACAGAGAAGAGCACCAAGAGCGGCGTCCACGTCGCCAAGCCGCCGACTGCAGCCGAGATCAGGACGGCTGTCAAGCAGGCCGGCGATCGCCAGGCGCGGCTGTCGCTCATCGCCAACATCTTGCGCGGCCCTTCGAGAGCGAGATATGACCACTTCCTGTCCAACGGCTTCCCGCTGTGGAAGGGCACGGACTACTACTACAACAGGTACAGGCCTGGTCTGGGCACCGTCATCCTCGGCGTGTTCATCATGGGCGGCGGAGCGATTCACTATTTGATCCTGTACATGAGCTGGAAGCGCCAGAAGGAGTTTGTCGAGCGCTACGTCAAGTTCGCCAGGGAGACCGCCTGGGGCAACAGCGTGGGCATCCCGGGCGTCGAATCCGCACCGGCGCCTGCGCCGGCGCCTGCTACCCCACCCGAGGAAGAGGGCGGGCCGCCGCAGCCGGTGAACAGGAGGCAGAGACGCATGCAAGAGAAGGAGTCCAAGAAGGAGGATGGCCGTGGGCGCGTAAAGAAGGCCAGCCGCAAGGTTCAGGCCCAGAGCGTGTCGCGCGACGCTTCCTCTGGCCCAGCCCCCTCTGGCGTGCGCAAGAGGGTTGTCGCCGAGAACGGCAAGATCCTCGTCGTCGACTCGGTGGGCCAGGTCTTCCTGGAAGGAGAGGACGACGAAGGAAACATCAATGAGTTCCTGCTCGACGTGAGTTTACAGACCTTTCGCATCGTTGATGAACCCTCTGTGCTGACTCTGCCTAGCCCAACGAGCTCCACCAGCCAACCTTCAAGGACACTGCCGTCGTACGAGTTCCTGTTTCGCTCTTCCACTTGGCCTGGGGCGTCCTCTCTCGCAAGAAGGACGTCGCCGGCGAACCGGATGCCGCCGACATCGACGACGACTCGGATGCGCCGCAGCACACGCCCAGTACCGACTCCGGAGAGGACTTTGAGATTCTCGACAAGAGCACGGACTCGCTGAGCAAGGCCAAGGCGAGTGGCGCCCAGCAGGGAAGGTCCAACAAGCGAAAGGGGAGAAAGAGGTGAAGCCGGCCTCGGGTCGCATTTCAACCCGGCGTTTCTGCATAGGCATGGAGGGAAGCAGCAAAATGGCACTGTAGGACTGGGGAGTTGCGTGGTGTTGTCTCGGGGGCGTATAGATGTCCCAGCAAAAAAATAGATCGAACCGGGTGCTTTTCATGATTGGCTCGCCACAACGGCGCTCTCCCTCGTCTAATCCAGTTGTCAGGAGTTGCAGAGACTGACTGGCGGATGCTACCAAGACCTTCTCCATTGGGCTCTGAATGTAGCCCGTCAATGAACGATCACTACGGCTCAAAGACTGGCTAACGTCGCGCCTCTTTCCCTTCCTGGCCTGGGGTTCTCGGCATTCATCCCCATCATCCACGCCGCTCTCATCTTCCCCCTCGCCCAGCTCAATGAGAGCACCTACCATGGATTGGACATACTGCCCCAAAGGCCACAAACACGGAGCAAAGAGCAACGGAGCAAGTCACAGGAGGCCAGACGGCATATAACTACCTGTCGCTGGTAGCTCCTAACTAGGTACCTGGCACTCATAGCTAGGTACCTGGAGCTCATAATTGGGTACCTGGCGCTCATGCCATGTCGTCTCTGCCCTCGAGCTTGCATCAATAGTCATTCCAGTCCTCGTCTCGCTCTTCTTTCACCACCGTAGCCCCCTCCTCCACCAGATCAACCTCGTCATCCTCCGCCACCTTAACCTCAGCGCCTGGGTGCGTGACGACGCGCGCCTTGCACACGAAGTACGAATGCTCAAACATGAACCCATCCGCGGTTCCGATTTTCTCCACAGCCGGAGTCACCACCATGACGACCTTCCAAGTCTTGTCCGGCAGCGCGAATTCGTGATGGACGGCGTGCTTGAGTTCCATGGAGTCGGGGAGAAAATCGCGAGGTCCGTCGCTCAAATCACCCAGGAAATGCGCTCCAATGGAGAAGAAGGCCCTGGATCTGGTCATGATGACCATGAGTTCGGCGGCCCGCGTGATGACGTCGGAGACGCTCCCATAAAGCCTTTTATGATGTTCAGGCTTAACGAAGACCAGCAGGTCAGTGTAGAGCTTGTCGACCACAGTACCCATGGCCTCTGGGTTCAAGCCAACCTCCTTGTCAATGTCCGCGCCTGTCCTGAACTTCATTCGGCTGATGATGCTGAGGTTCTTCGGGTTCTTTAGATTGGCGTCTGTACAGGGCGAGAGTCAGCAAGTGTCCATATTCGCAAAGTGATGTCAAGAGCCGTGTCTCGAGTTGACTTGCCTCTCAAGCCGCGAGCCATTTTCACAAACTTCTCGCCCAGTTTCCCGGCCCAGATTCCGCTCTTTGCATGAAAAATGTCCCAGTAGAGCCGCTTCCAGATGTAACGCTGGATCAAGAAAGTCTGGAGATACGGAAATGCCCCCGCGCACTCCTCGATGAGCTCGGTGATCGCGGCGTTGCTTGAAGTAGTGTTGAGATCTCCAGCCGGGGTAGTCATGCAAGCGTTGACCATGCCGGCGACGTTGAAGTCGATGAGAGCCCATCTTTGATAGAGTTCACCATCGCACACCTTGTCGGGATCTCCATAGTCGGGTCTCTTGGCATCGAGCTCCTTAACCAGCTTTCTGCGCCAGTTCTCGGCAGTATTCTTCAGATCCTCGTTCTTTGCAGTCAAGGCCCGATTCTTTGTCAGCACAACCTTGTGCCTGGCCTCCAGCTTCTTGTACCTCTTTTGAAGCTTCTGGATTTCTTTCTGCTGGCGACCCACTGCTTCCTCAGCAGACTCGGCATCGAATACCAACTTGTCGGCCAATTGTTTTGCCTTCTCTAGCTCTCGACGTTTCTCTGCGAACGCCTCCTTCAAAGAGTCGAAGTGATGCTGCACTGCGTCTGGATTCTGGAGGGTGCTGGCGGCTTTGGGTTTCTTGGTGTTTGTCTGCCCGCCTTTCTCGGCATCATCTGCCTCTCTTCCGTGCTTTCTTGCAGTAAGAGCCTCGGGGGGCACCAAACTCTCTTCCTCGGTTGGCTTCTGAGGTTGCTGGGGCAGGCCCTCCATTGTCTGTGTTGATAACAACGTTGATTGTCCGGTTAGGTAGCGAGATTTTATGGCTGCACGAAAGTTAGTTATTCGTGCAATCGGCCTTGTAGTGGCGAGAGTTGTGCTGAAATTTACCTCCGAGATGTGCGTTCTCATCTCGCCCAGACCCTGGCATCATGATGTCGGCTGTCTCTAATTTCCGTTGGCCTCTCGTACAGGGCGGCATGCTAGCTTTGCGACAACTTGATATTCAAAGGACGTAGGCGATGCGTCGTTATACACCAGGCAAACAATTTGTTCAAAGGCTGATGGGTTGTGATTGCGATGGAAGGTGTGGAAGGAAGAATTCAGGGGCTGGCTGTGTGGTGGCGGGAGAAATAAGTAGTGCGGCCTCGAAGCAGCAGGAGGCATTGGAAAAATTTCCACCAAGGTATTGTGGTAGCAATTACAATATGAACAGTAGACAGTCGCCTGGTGTGCTGTACGAGGCTTGCGTCACGAGGAGAAGAGGTGCGGTGCGCATTCAACCCCCCCCC
>JALHCC010000255.1:0-16648 GCA_024340765.1 Tolypocladium cylindrosporum | reverse complement strand
CCCCCCCCCCCCCCCCCCCCCGGTTTTCTGTTGTCTTTTCGGCCATGGCTGGATAATAGCCGAATATTATGTGACATGCACAAGTCACCATTTTCGTGGAGTTTGGAGACGGACCTTCTGTTAGCGAATAGTTGCTTCTTACAATACCCCGGCACTGTATTGGAAACGTACGAAGTACGACCTCACGTATAACAAAGTACTCCGTACACAGTTGCATTGCCGTCACTGCGAAATATCAAGAGGAGCTGAGCCTCAAATACATCGTCTAGTAAATGCCTGCCCTCGCATGACTGTGTTGCTTTCTCCCTCTATTCTGGCCATTGCTGTTGCCTACATAGCTCGCACACACAATGTTAACTCGTCCCCGTCGGCTCTGCTAGCCTTTTTTCCCCATGGCAAAAACGACCATAAAGTATCAAGTTCCGCCCTCCCCCGGACTCCGCTTCAATCGTATCGCAAGTCATGGATGGCATGGCATTCACCGAGACGTGCCTCGACGCCGTACCTAGCCTGGCGCTGGTCAATGAAATCGCCGACAAGACGACAGCTAGGCCGACGAGCCAATCTTATTCAAGCCCTTGAGCGACCCCAGGCTCAAAGCCAGACCCTGAGATCTGCTCCTGATCCGCACGAACCCTGTGATTGGCCCGTCTTCTCCCTCCTTTTCAATACTCAGGTTGGCAAGCGCATCCTCGCCTGTGCAATAGTCAGCAGCTGTTTCTTCACGCCATCGGAACGGGCAGGCTCTGGATTCTTACCGAAAACACTACGAGCATACAGGTTAGCGCTCAAGAACTGGCAGTCTCCCTTGAGACTAGCCTCGGGGGTGAGGCAGTTCATGTTCGTGCAGGCCATGAGCTGCTCCAGGAAGTCTCGAAGTGACTTGGCCTTGGAGTTGATGTTGACTTTGTTCTCCCACTCAAACTCTGTCCACATGGTGCGGAACTGAGTCTCCGTGCACGTGGCCGGTTGGATGTAGTCCATGATATCCACGTGCAAGTCGTTCAAGATGACAACGTTGGTGTCGGTCGAATGGGCTCCGTCATAGACCAGGTTGCCAAAGATGACGCCCGTATCTGTTGATGAGACTTTGATGGTGCACTGGACGTTGTGGAAGTCGTGAGGTCCCAGGTTCTGCGTGGTCGGCCGCTCCACGACCTTCAAGTCGCCGAGCGTTGCAAACTCGACGGACAGGTTCTGCAGTGTCTCCGTCGTCTGGTTGACAAGGAGCACGTCGAGAACGATGTCGAACTGGTGCACCTTGACGTATGCTTCAGCATAAACGGGGTCTGAGAAGCCCGTCAACTGCACCACGCGGCTGAGCTTGGAGGACAGATCCTCCGTCGCCGACTCGCCGCCGGTCGCGCGCTCCAAGTCCAGCTCAATGTCGTTGAGACCATCCGAGGCATTCTTCTTGGACAGCTGTCTGATCTGGACGACGTCGTCAACCTGAACGGCCGTCTTTGCCTTCTCGTACGCCTCCTTGGCAGCCCGCTTCTTCTCCTCTACCTGAACCATGTCCCGGAACGCCTTCCTGGTATCCTCCAGCCACACCGTCTCCAGCTCCTTCTTCTCCTTGAACTCAGCCAGCGATCGCACGCAGGACATGATGCGATCAACCGAGTCTTCATCAATCGGCGCCTTCACGAATTGGGATTGTCCGACCCGGAGGATGGAGATCATGATGAGCATGGCCTCGGCCCTCAGAGCGTTGGTCCGTGCCTTGTCGGCAGAAATCTCGGAATGTCGCATAACCAGCTTCACCAATGTCGCCGAGAGAACTGCAGCCAGGTAGTAGTCCCCGTCGAGGATCAGTTGTCGCAGCGGTGGCTTTTGGGCAGCCTTGACGGCTTCTAGCCTCGCGGCAGCGGACGACTGGCTAGTAAGCGCCGTCTCTGTCGCATAAGTGCCATCTGCGAGCACCTTCCGGGAGCCACTCGGTGCCGACGGCTTCGAGTGGCCATTGACCTGGTCGCCGATCTTCTCGTCGCTGTCCTGATCCTCTAGTAGCCGCTGCTCTGAGGCTAGGATGGGGATCTCGCCCAGGCTGGAGCGTATCCGCTTCCACGCATCCCGAATGTCCTTCTCCTCCAACGAGTACTCGCCGACGATCCACATAATTCCCCGGTAGACCTTGCCAGCTCGAACCTCGCCGAGAGTCGAAACTAGGCGTTGAACAATGGTTTTTCGGAGGGCGGGGAACTTCTCCACAACCTCCTTGACAAAGTTAATAACGTCCACTGCAGATGCGTTGTTAAAATCTGCGATAAAGTCCATGAGAAGCTCGACCACGCTTGCAGCAACCTCGGAGAATTTGATGGCGCATTGGTGTATGGAGTGGATGAGAAGGGATCGATATTCGGCATTCTTCTCATACTCCTGGTCCACGGTCTTGGAGAGCTCCTTCTTGAGGAGGAGCACAACCTCTTCGACATTCTTGCTCGAAACCATATCCAAGGCAATGCCGAGCGCCTTCTTGCGCACGTCAATATCCGTGCTGGACAGGACCCGGAGGATTTCCATCGTCAGGTCATCCAAGATGCCCTCATTCTTCTTGCGCAGCTGGTCAACTCGGTCGAGCACGATAAGCTTAACATTGTTGTCTGCCTCTTTGATGCTCAGCTCGATGAACTTGGCGGCGGCAGCCTTGACGGCCACTGGGTTGCTTGTCAGGGCAGTCAGGGAGGAAGCGGCTTCGTAGACCACGGTCGAAGCTCCAGCTTCCAGCAAGTCGAAGATTAATCTCAAGTACCGGGCCTGGTGCCGTTAGCTACCACGCAGCTGGACCTCGAGGCGAGCGATGCGCCTACCTTGTTCTGCGAGTTTTGGACCGCATCCTTGCGAATGAACTCAAGCTCCACGAGCTGCAGCAGCTCTTCGGCGTTGGGTATGCCATCGAACACGGAGCTCAGGTATAAGAGTGCGGCGTCATGGTTGATGCTGGCCAATGCCGCGAATGCATTTCTCTTGCACGTAGCGTCCGTCTCTCCGTCGAGAAAGGTGGATATGAGCTCCGAGGCGTCGGGGATGAGGGACGGCGAGTGAGTATAGATCGAGGACACGGCGAAGACGGCATTCTTTCGGACGTAGGCGTGTCGGTGCTCGAGGCAGGATCGTGCCGAGGAGAGGAGGGGCTCAATCAGTTCTGGCTCGCGCAGCTTGCACAGGAAGCGCAAGGTGTTGCCGCGGATGTACTCGTTGGGATGTTGGAGATCGTTCCGAATGCCATTGCTACAGAGAATGCATTGTTAGCTACTAATAAAATCGAGTGGCGACCATTCAGCACGGGCAAGCCTACCAAACCAAAATCATCTCCTGCTTCAGCTTGCCGGTCGAGTCAAGCTTGGGGCAGATCTCGTAGTAGAAATAGAGGAGCTTCTTGAGGGCCTTATGCTTGGAGGGCATAACGAATCGGATAATGTGCATCAGCAGGGTGGGCATCGGGTCGCCATTGAGCATAATCGTCAAGATGCGCTTCATAGTCTCCACCTTGGTCTCGTCGCTGCCCTTCTCCAGCTGGTTGCGCAGGTCCGTGGAGCTGGGCACGTCGGCCGCATTGTCCTGGTGGACCAGGCTGTAGGCATTCTCGAGGAAGCCAGACATGGCGACGGGTGGCTATCGCAGCGCTGCCTCTGATTCTGAGTCTGGGAGGGTGTGGATGCGTCGAGTCGCCGTCCGAGGGGTAGGGAGAGCGTCTGTTGGTAGAGAGGTTCAGGGGTTCGAAGTCGGTGGAAGCTGCAGAGAGCCACCTCAACTTCACGAGAGACGAGAGATTGGAAGGCTCAACAGTTCCATCCGTCGCGTTGTGGTTGTCGCAGCGGTGGTTCCGGGCCCAAGTCGTCGGGTGGTTGTTCTGGCCAGCTATCGTTGGACAGCGTTCAGCTTCTGAGATGATCTGGCCCTGGGCGAACGAGCGCATCGCTGGAACAGGTGGCACCTACGACCACCTAAGCGGCCTGACGCGTCACGTGAAGGCACCTCTGTGCCCCCACCACCAGGCTCCAAGTGGCCTTGCTTAGTAAAGCTCCCAGCGTTTTGCCCCGCGATCGATCAGATTTATTAGCAGACGTTGCTGGCTGCAGAATCTCAGCCTCGTGTAGTAACGGCGCAGGTCACTTCACGAGCTGGACGAAAGCTCTCCAAGTCACCATGGCCGCCTCAAACGAGCCCTTCTACCTCCGATACTAGTGAGTTGCAGCTCTACGAGCCCCTGCTCTATCCTCCTCCCTGGTCGCCATGCTCACACAAGCGACCGCAGCTCGGGACACATGGGCCGATTTGGCCACGAGTTCTTGGGTATGAGCCTCTCTTCCCGTCGGTGGCCCCCTGCTCTAACCTTGATGCGCCGCAGAGTTTGACTTTCGAGTTTTGGGCGATGGACGCAGCGCCGTGGCACGATATGCCAACAATTCCAACTACCGTAACGACAGTCTCATCCGAAAAGAGAGTAAGGACGCCTGGAACGCGCAATACGAGACAGAGCTGGCTGGCTGACGACGGCGAAACAGTGTGTGTCAGTTCGGTCATTGTCGACGAAATCAAGCGCATCATCAAAACGAGCGAGATCATCAAGTAGGCCGAGCCGCGGACGTTGGCGTGGCACGGGCCGATTCTAACAGCACAACAGGGAAGACGACTCCAAGTGGCCGCAAAAGAACAAGGACGGCCGCCAAGAGCTCGAGATTCGAGTGGGCAACGACCACATATCGTTCGAGGTTTGTGCAGACGTGCGCTCCTCTCGGAACTCGTGCTGACTGCTGGGTAGACGGCCAAGATCGGGTCTCTCGTCGACGTCACGGAATCTTCCGATCCTGAAGGCTTGCGAGTGTTTTACTACCTCGTCCAAGATCTCAAGGCTCTGGTTTTTAGCCTGATTGCGCTTCACTTCAAGATCAAGCCCATTTAAGACGCAAATTGAAGCGGCCTCTGTTCGGCTAGAAACTGGCGAGAGCAAGACAGGACGGCAGGGTGGGGGGACGGCTAGCTGCCATCACTATCTTATTGGCAATTGGGGGGGCGTCAAATGTATGGACGCTGCTACGGCATGGGGGAAAATGACGAGGGTGAGCGGCGTTGGAAATGGCTATGCTCTTTGGTTCATGTGCACAGAGCAGGAATGGAGCCCAGAACGGGAGCGGCTCGCCCTGCCTACGTGAGAAAGTCGAAATGATAGATACCAGGTGGCCCATGGCCGCACTTATTCACGTACTGTACATGGACAACCACCGCGCCACAGCGCTGGACAGAACCTACAAGACGATGATGCATGTCATCGGCCTGCCATGATGAACGTCTCTCTAGCACCCAAGCCTCACAGCCGCCAGCAGTGATGCAATAGCTTGCGTGTGCTCCTACGGAATGGACGTTGATTGTCCATTTATCACGACCGCTCCAGCAGTCTGCCTCGCAGGTGAACAGGCACAAGGGTGGGGGGTACCAAGGTCTTGCCTCGCTGCGCGTCTCGTCACTGGAGCCGGAGCTAGGGAGGTACCCACAGGGAGGGTACTCGTACAGCGGGGACCGGACGGGGCTTGCTGGGGAAGGCAAGGAAGGTTCAGGTTCGAGACCGACAGCGGCCTTTCTTCAGGCCTGGCCTCCGACTTCAGCTCCGGACGGGACCCGCCAGACCACAATGCACATGCACAAGCGCGACGCCAGGCACCTCGAAGAGGAGAGAGTAGGCAGGGTAAGGCGAGGGCAAGTTTACGCCCAACCTAGAGCAAGATGCAAGCCCAATTGACGAGCGAGTGCATTTCTGCCACCCATGATGCATCTACAGTCTTATTGCACTGAACCGGTGCGCGTCTGCTATGTATTGTCGCGCATTCTCCGAGATACCCCAGTGGCGCTGCTCCATGATCAGCGTACGGTGCGGGCATTGACTCGTACTGTACTCAACGACATCAGGGCAGCACTGGTGCGTACAGTGTCATTAGACTCGACACTGTAGGTACCCCCAAGATACGTTCCCAATGTTGCACTATCCCGTCGTTTGCAAATCCTCTGCAGCCAAAGCCAGCCCTCCCCCATCCTCAATTCCATCAGACGCTTCTCTTGCTTCCATTTTTCCGCCTCCTCTCCTTTGCTCGTGGGCCTGTCCCGTCGTGCAACTCGGGCATCTTCGCTTGAAGAAGCCAACGCCCGCTGTCTGGCCATGCGCTGCTCGGCTTGACCGACGAGCACCCATGATATTGCCGCCTTTCGACCGCACCAGCTGGTGATCCCCTCGTCCCCTCGTCCCCTCGTCTCTCGCCCAACCAAGGCTCGTGTACATGCCTGTCGGCGCCTCTGCAGGTGGCAGCCATCGACGCAAGCCCTCATCGTCTCCGCTGTTGGCCACCGCAGTTATTGCGTAGCCCGTTCGCCGTCGGTGCTACTTCGTACCAAGTGCCCGTCGCCATCTAGCCGGTAGCACTCGGCCATCCGCGTACGGCCTTATCGCCTCAGTCCACTACCACCGCCTCGGCCGCTGCCGACGACGACGATGCCGACTCCGTCCTCCAACCAACCGCCCGATCCCTCCTCACCTCCTCCTTACACCTTCTCGACATGCCCCGACGACGTGCAGCATTCTCCCCGCCCGGCACGTCAGGCGCATGTCGCCACACTGCCTGAGCCCGATGGCATCCAAGTGCGGCCCGAGTCATCGCTGGATAGCCCGTCGTCGCCGCCTTTCGAGTCTCGGGCCAGTCGCAACGAACAGCAACCTGGCCCCGAGTCTCTCGTGCTCGACGGTCAGACGTCTGTCGAAGCATCGTCGCGCGCCACCACTATCTCTCCCGGCCCACAGTCCAGTGCCACGGGAGTCACGTCTCCAGCACCGAGCGGACCGGACACCGATATCTCCAAGAGCCAGGAGACGGGGCCTGATGGACCGGTTAGCCAAATGGCTCCCGCTGCGTCGCGGCGGTCGCCTGGTGGGCACTCGACCTCATCGCTCAGTCGCGACTTCGACTCCCAAGAGCTGGCCATGGATGGTGATGAGGCCGATCCATCCTGCTCCCCATCCATGGGATCGGACTACTCCTCTATGAGGGTGAGCACAATCCAGCAATCCCACGCTCTTGCAAGAACAAAAACTTGTGTGCTTGATGAACTGACATGTGCCAGACCATTCCGATTTCGCCGTCTTCGTATTTGCGCCCCGGCAGCCGGTTTCACGGGACGCAGCAATCCGAGAGACAGGTGTACGATGTCCAAGTGGAGATCAAGCATGTTGACATGCGCGAATCGTTCCTGTGCGGCTATTTGCGCATTCAAGGTTTGTGGACCTGTCCTCCTCCAGCCATCTGGTCGATCCCCGTGCGCAAGCGCTGACTTTTGCGTCGCTGGCAGGTCTTACCGAGGACCATCCGACGCTCACGACGTACTTTGAGGGCGAAATCATCGGGTCCAAGTATGGGTTCATCACCCAGCACGAAGACTGGGGAGCCAGTGTCAAGACAGATATGAACCACTGGGGCAAGTTTAGCGCATTCCGGCCCTTCCAGAAGCACGTTCGCAAGGGCCCAGTCACGATACAAGACGTCGCCCAGCGAGAAAACATCTTTATGCGATGGAAGGAGCACTTCTTGGTGCCCGACCACCGTGTGCGGACCATAACGGGGGCCAGTTTCGAGGGCTTCTATTATATTTGCTTCAATCAGCTCAAGGGAGAGGTCAACGGGATTTACTTCCACTCCAAGAGCGAGAAGTAAGCTCCACATGTTCCGTCTCGTTCATCGAAGCTGACAATGGCATCCAGGTTCCAACAGTTGGAGTTGAAGCACGTCCCGAATCGGGGATGCTTCAGCGCGACGGAGTTTCGGTAATGGGTTTGCTTTAACCAGGGGGGGTGATACCTTGATTTAGCGATGGGAAGAATGTGATTGGGATGGCATGTGAATTGGGGCTTTGGGAACGCCAGGCTAGGGCGAGATCTAGCCGACTGGGGAAGCGGCTCACGCTTTGCCCATGACAACATCTTATGCAATGGGACAGAACATAGATGGGATCAGATGGGCTTGATGTCTAGGTCGACAGTAGGTTGACTTGGGACCAAGAACGCGTTTATCATTATTGAGCGGGTGTTTGCTGGGGTCGCGACGCCCAGCATCATCCGCAATGGAAGACAGGATAGCGGTGGGGTCGAATTCCAATGCTACCCGTCTTCAATACTACTCCTCTGCCTCAAACTTTCTGAAGTAGCCGCGACGAAATGGGTTCAGCTCGTTTGCTGTCGTGCCCAGACTTCCGACGTCCTTCTGTGCCTCGTAGGCCGTGAGCGCAGACTGCGAGACCCTGTTGTGTGGAAGGCGTCGGTATGTAATGAGCCGTCTCGACCCTGGGTGAACTAGTTAGCAAGCAATTTTATACAGGTAGGCTTTTTCTATGAGGGAGGTAGAGCTTGGGGTTGGGCTTGGCATGATCGTATATCAAGAGGCCCAAGGAAGGATGGGGTCTTTTTACATTTGTTAAACACCTGGACACAGACTACCACCAGCTCGAGGCATGGGTGAGCAGGCACGGGCATTTCCTGCTCCTCGTCGTTGGCGGTGGGCATCCAAAAGGACAACCTGCCGTTGTCAACCAACGTCTCGGCGGCAAAGACGAGGATGTCGTCGAGCATCGCCAGGAAGCTGTAGGGCTTTTTTGGCGGTATGAAATCGGGTGATCTTGAACATGTCAGACTCAGCCAGCTCCACGATACTTGGCTGGAGTGCGGGGATGCAATGGGGGGCGTGGCTCTTATACATACAAGGCGTTTTGTATCCCCTTCTCGACAAGCCAGGGAGTCTTCTCGGGATCCCTGATGCCGAGCACCCGCAGACCCTCTCGTACACCATAAGGCGGGTCGCACACGATGCCATCCCATATCCTTCTATCCCTCCGGATAGGCGTGTGTGTCAAATCAGCCGCGAATACGTCGCCAAAGCACGCGACCAGCCCGTACTGCTCAAAGTTCCCCGGCAGACTCTTGCGGCCGCCTTCGCCGCGCATGCTCCGACCATCAATGTCGCTCCCCCAGCCCATGGCGCCGAAGTGCGCGCAGGCTATGGGGAAGGAGCCCGTGCCGACGAAGGGGTCGTAGAAGAGCTTACCAGGCGCGGCGAGTGCGATGTTGGCCGTGACCAAGGACAGCTCCGAGTCCATGCTGGTGGTGGAAATGTATCCTCGCTTCTTGAGGTCGAACTTGAGAATGATGTCGCGGGATGAGCCTGCGATGAAACGGCCAAAGTGTACACTGTCTGGGTTCTCTATCCCGAGAGGCACGCTGTCGTACGGCCACAACTCGAAGATGGTGAAGATGTGGTCCGGGTTAGACAGACGGATGGACCCCTCGAACGGCAGGTATTGAAACGAGTTGATGATGGATAGTCTCTGTCCATTTGAGCGCGCGCCCTGGTATGTGTCGATGCTGAATTTGAACGATGGTTCCTTGTACGCTGGCCACAGGTGGCACGTTCGCTCCTTGACGGAGGTATGGAGCTCGTCGAGGGTAGTGCCGGTGCCCCAAAGCTCATGGATGGACTGGGCTAGCACCGACCGCCTGATCAGTTTCCGAGCTGCCTCGACAGACGGAAGTCGGACGAAGCATAGGGGTGACTGCAGCTACGTTAGATGCCAGGCGAAGAGGTAAACAGCGTAGGGGAAAACGCACTTGATCACTGTAGTCGACGACGGTCAGGTCGACGCCCTCGACGACTGCCAGAGCCTCAATCTCCGCTAGGCGGAAAGACTCGTGCGTCTGCGCAAACTTGATCAGGAAGTCCATTGCGAAAAGGACTATGTTGTAGGCGAGTGAGAGTGGGTGTGAGCCTGAGATGGGGCATATGTGGTGTTCACACAGGACGCAGCAGGGGTCTTGTCGTCGATGATACGCGGCTGGTGAGCCGGCTCCATTCGGTCGAGGGGGCTCTAATAGATGCTGGTCAAGGAATGCGTCGGCTCATATTACCATCCCAGAGGAGAGCTGGGCAGCGTTCTGTTTGCCTGATCGGGATTCACTTGCTTGGTCGTCGTGGAAGAGCAGAGTCCACTGCGCACTGCGTGGGTTGCTTTCGAGGCGAGTTGAAAAAAATTCGCTGACAAACTTCAGGCTTTCACCATCACTCACACCAACCTCTCACGACTCGACCACAACGTCTGCGCCTCGCGCTGTTTATGAATACTTCGGCTTCCGATTAGCTTTCACTTTGTTACAGAGTACTCGTCCAGATTGCTCATTTCTTTCCCCTCGCGAACCTGGCGCCGCCTGGCGTCACGCAGCCGACCACAGATTCCATCGCTTCACGCCCGGGCGCTCTCTGAATCCCAGATACAGTTGTTCTTAACAGCTACTTGGGACCGTTATCTTCCGAAACGTCTCCACCATGTTCCCGCAGCCGTCTCCATCCATCTATCAGTCGTCGACATGCTTCGTCACGTACGGCACCATGGGACACGTTGACCCCAAGCAACCGCCTCAAAGGAGCAAGCCGTGGACGACCATTGCCGCCCAGGGATTCATCCACAAGGTAACTCGTGTGACTGCATCCCGTATACCGAGACCTGTTGTTTCTTGTATTTGGCTGACCGTGTTCAAGGTTGACCTGATCATCCCTCAAAAGCGCTATGCGATTCTCCACCAAAAGCTTGTGGAACGCCAGCAGCCTTGCTACGCCCGAGTAACCATGACACTGGGCCAGGTGTTGGAAGGCGACTTCTTTAGCGAGTATATCAAGAAAGGTATGAAACCACATCCCCGAGCGTCGCTCGAACCGACCGTGCATTGCTGACGTGGACTCGCAGGAGACATATTGATGCTCTCGGAGGGCAGGGTTACCACCGACAACACATTTACGCTGCGCAAGGGTAGGTTGGGATCACAATAGCGTCTTTCCTGGGCGCTGACCTCGTATGCAGGCACATTAGACATGTATCTCGACAGGGAGACCTTTGAGCGTGCAGGGCTTGCGGGTCAGCCATATGGTGCCAAGGGCAACCGTGTAGTCAAGCCCAGATGGGGTAAGATTGATATATTCCTTTTCTAAAAAGCCATAGCCGTCCCGATACCTTTGCTGACGCCCCAGTCCAGTGGTATCATACGACCTCACAAGCCCATCGATGGTGCAAGGCAAGAAGGGATTTGGCAGGCTTCTACGTGCATGCGAAACCGTCCTCGACAAGCCATTGGACTGGATCTTCTGCAATGCCCATACGTCAAGTAAGTTCACTTGCCCCTGGCGGCCTCGTTCCCGGTGCACTCGGTGCTAATTGTAGATCCCGATAGCCCCTAGTCCCGATCCTCTGGAGAAATACAAGCCACTCAAGTACACCGCAGAACCGACTGAGCTGCAGAATAAAGAGGTCGCGCAGGTCACACTAGCTGTGCCATCTTCGATTCTGTCCAACGGGGACCGCCCTGCTCTGGAGGAAACGGCCACAGAGTTGTACGAGTGGTTGTCTCTCATCCGGCTGCAAAGCCCACGGATAGCAGCCAGCGACACGATTGACCCATATTTGTCGCGGTACACAGCGCCTTCCAGCGATGCCGGCGGCCACGCTCAGGTCTGCATGTTGAGTTGGCAAGGCTGCATCGCCGCAGGCTGGCTGCGTGATCTCGTCACGGATGTCCTCACGGCATGCTCGCCACAGCAATGGTTTTCAATAAGCGCCACAGGCTTCTCCAGGACTGTTTCCGGGAACAGTAACGACCTGACGCTGCTTCGTCCGTCCGGGGCGGCAGGCGAATATCTCATGTGGGAGACCAGGAGCTTGGATTAACAAGGACTCAAGCACGCTTGGAACGAACGTTTCGCTCGTCGCCGAGACCTTGGTCCATGATGGCATCTTCAACCAGCTTGCGCAGGTCCGCCTGCCCGGTAGGTGTGTCGAAGTCGGCTCGCTGGGCCAGCTCTTCGATGCGCCGGCGGAACTCGGGGTCGACTTGGCTGGGGACATCCTCTGCCTGATCCATGGTGCCAACCGTAAGTTTCATGCCCTCGGGTGGGGGGTTTATGACGTCGGGAATGGCGGCGGCTGCTACAGCTTCGACACTGTCGTCGCTGTTGCTGCGCTCAACGGTCGCGAGATATGCGGCGACGGGGGGAAAGTCTCCTTCGGCCTCGATCTTTTCCCTCGCCAGTAACCCCTCAAGGTTGCAGTGTTGGACGTCGGCGGCCAGTTCCTCGACGAGGGCCTTGGCTGCTTCCGGAGTCTCTACAACGAAGAGGGCCGTCTCGCCGTCTTCGTCCTTGAGATTTACGTCGACGTGGAACTCGCGCACGAGGGTGCGCAGTAGCTCGAGGTGGTTGTAGCTAGCGGCAGCATGGATGAGGGAGTACCCGTGTTCGTCTTGTGTCGATGCCAGTGCTGGGTTCTCGCGGAGGAGAGGCAGCAGCGCAGGGCTGTTGTCGGCGGCGAGGAGGAACGGGTTCTGTGATTGAGCCATCGGAGGACGGGCGAGAGCGCAAGCCTGGGGCAAATAGGGGGTAAATCGATTCTGGATGACTGCCTTTGGAGTACTACAAGTACTCGCTAAGGGCGATGGGATGCTGGATGCAGCAATCAGATATGACGGACATACGAGTATGAATGAAGAAGCGAGGATAAGAGGGGTCGGGGGCAAAAATAATTCCATGGACGCGCGAGCATGAAGTACTCGTACTAAATAATTTAACCCCGCCAACCTACCTAGGTATTTGCCCCTCCAAGGTGCTGTGACTGTGCGGGGCACCACAACTTCTTTCCTCACCGTTGGAGTCATCGTTGAATGCCGTGGTGACCCTGGCGAGTTGGGAATCAGCCATTGTTGACGACTGGACTTGCAGGGGTCGTGTCCAGAAGAAAGCTGCCTGAAAGCGAGTGGGGAGGGTTGGTGAGACTTTGTGCACAGGCCCCGCTACGGACTGTGTGTGCCTTACCTCCTGTCTGCCCAGATATTACTCACAACCTCAACTCAACCCAACCCAACACGCACAGAAGGGCATCAAGTCTACCGTCCCGGTGCTCTCTGGTTGTCCTCATATACTCCTCGTGGGCGCCTGAGCCTTGGTCCTCGGCTCCTCGCTGCACATCGCCACTCAAACCCGAAACATGGCGGCCCCCTACGTCCCCCAGGACGCCCAAAAGGTCGGCCGCGTCCTGGCTGCCCTCGAACTGGCCCGCAAGGAGAAGCGGCGCGGCGCCTTCTCCGTCAAGAAGACGACCTTTGGCATCAAGTCGTCCCAGGACGGCATCCAGGTCGACTCCTGGAGACTTCAGGACTGGGACTACAAGCGGCGCGACCTGCCCACCTATGCCCGCGGCCTCTTCACCACCAAGACGCGCCGCAAGGAGCCCGAGATCTGCGTCAGGGGCTACGATAAGTTCTTCAACGTCGGTGAGGTCAACGAGACCAAGTGGGAAAATGTCATTGCCAGGACCCAGCCGCCGTATGAGCTGACCCTCAAGGAGAACGGCTGCATTATCTTTGTCGCCGGCCTCGAGGACGAGACTCTCCTCGTCTGCAGCAAGCACTCCACTGGCGACCGCGACGACACCCAGCTCAGCCATGCCAGCGCCGGAGAAGCCCGCCTGGAGCAACAGCTCGCCGCCATCGGCAAGACCAAGGCGGACCTCGCCCGCGAGCTTCGCCAGCGCAATGCCACCGCCGTCGCCGAGCTCTGCGACGACTCCTTTGAGGAGCACATCCTGGCCTACGGTCCAGACAAGGCCGGCCTGTACCTCCATGGCATCAACCTCAACCTGCCCGATTTTGCCACGTACCCAAGCTCGGCCGTACAGGAGTTTGCCGACCAGTGGGGGTTCCATAAGACGGGACTGATTGTCATGAATGATGTTCAGGAGGTCAAGGCTTTCCTGGAGGAGGCGGCTCAGACGGGGGCCCATGACGGCCGCGATGTCGAGGGCTTCGTCATCCGCTGCAAGATGAGCACCGACCCTGCCACGCGCCCTTATCAGGACTGGTTCTTCAAGTTCAAGTTTGAGGAGCCGTACCTCATGTATCGGCAATGGCGAGAGTGCACAAAGGCCCTCATCTCCGGCAAGCAGCCCAAGTTCAAGAAGCACCTCAGAATCACCGAGGAATACCTCCTGTACGCCCGCAAGCGCCTGGCTGTCGATCCCAGGCTTGGCCAGCTGTACAGCCAGAACCACGGCATCATCGCGCTGCGCGACGACTTCCTCGAGTTTAAGAATCTCAACGGCGCCGACGCCGCCAACATGGAAGAATCGGATGCCGTCGTCATGACCGAGGTCACTGGAGACGTCATCCTGTGTCCGATTGCGACCATCGGCTGCGGGAAAACCACCGTGGCCCTAGCACTGACACATCTTTTCGGATGGGGGCACGTCCAGAACGACAACATTTCTGGCAAGGGGCGTCCGCCCAGATTCACAAAGGCCGTTTTAGATGAGCTGAAGCAGCATCCCGCGGTATTTGCGGACCGAAACAACGCGCAGAGACACGAGAGGAGACAACTCATCACCGACGTGAGATTCCAACATGCCACGGCCAAGCTCGTGTGCCTCAACTTCCGCCACGACGAGGGCTCCATGGACGAGATTCGGCGAGTCACCCAGGAGAGGGTCATAGCGCGGGGTGACAATCACCAGACGATTCACGCTGCAACGGACAGAAACAAGTTCATCGGCGTCATGGAGGGGTTCATTAACAGGTTCGAGCCTTGCACCCCCCATGCTCGCCCGGACGATGGCTTCGACGTCGTTATAGATCTGGATCCAGCCGCGGGCAGCCGCACGAACCTGGAAACATTAGTTACGCAACTACACCGGTACTTCCCCAACCTGGTCAAGGAGGCTCCATCTTCGGAGCAACTCAATGCCGCCATCGAAGCAGCCATCGGGTACAAGCCGGACTTCAAGCACAGCCTCCCTGATCGATCGAACAGAAATGGCAACAACGCACAGCAGCAACGAGAGGCCCCAAGAAAAAAGAAGAGGGTCCTTCAGTACATGTCTGTGGAGGTCCCCAGCAGTGCAATCAACACCGTGCTTGAGCAGACCTTCCGAGGATCCGATGCCCAGATGTCTCGCTTTTATATGCAGCTAAAACAGACTCGGAGGGTGCAGTCCAAGTACCACGTTACGCTCATGCATCGCGCGACGTCGAGAGAGCACCCCGAGCTGTGGCAAAGATATACGAATCTGCATGAGGCAGCGGGGGAGACCGACCAAAAGCTTGGCGACTGTGACTTGATGCTCGAACGGGTATGCACTGATTGTTTGGATTCTGCCAGGGTATACTATGCATGCTAATGGGGCCCTTTGCTTAGGTTGTATTTGATGATCGCATCATGGCCATCGTGGTCCGCCTCATCGACGCGGAGGGGAAGTGGGAGTGCGTGAACCGCGTTGCTCATATAACAGTCGGAACACGAGACGACTCGGTGAAGCCCAAGGAAAGTAACGATCTGCTGGCGAGGTGGCTAGACCAGGGTGTGGCGGGAGGCGAGACCGCGGAAGTAGTGCTTGAGCCAAAGCCAACAATAAAGGGTGATGTCAAGGCCGTGCTGTCGAGATAGGACATGGCAGCCTCCGGTAGGATGTTGGGGGTGACAGGCGAGAGGGAGAAGGCGGCGCTCAACCGGCAGACCTGCGGGCAACTTGGCTTCCGGGCGCGGCGTCGTGCACCAGCGCTGGAGCGAGAGCAGCATACACAGAAGTAACTGAACATGACAGACACGGTGCTATCGGCATCAACACATCACTTTTGCCGAGGCTACCTCTTTGTTTGAGGGTCAAGGCCTGACTTTTATTGCACTGCACCGTTAGGATCAGCAGCGCCACACAAGGCAGGGCAAGAAGAGGTTGCGCCAAGCCAGCTGCGATGCAACCATTTGTGCTGTTTCGTAAAACCATCTGCTAACGCAGTATTCATTATGCACATGCTTGTCCTGCGTCGGGAAGCGGCTTGCTGTAGGGGGCAGGGGGGTATATCTATACACTTCAAGAGTCGCCAGGTAATGGTAAGAAGCAGGAAATAGACATGCCATCAAAAGAAAATAACGTGCTTCTGGTCACCCGTGCCGTGCCCGATTCCTATTCGTCGTCCAGTATACGGCTGGCTATTATGCCGAAGAAAGGCACCTCGAATCTGCGTTACAGAACAGATGGTGTTAGTTGGGGTGCTGATGAGGAGGAGGGAGGGGCGTCCTACCTGTCGAGGATTTCGGCATCTCTGTATGCTCTCAGCGCGAGGAACGCAATGAGCGCAATGTCACCGATGAAAAAGACCCAGCTAAGGAAGGAGGACCAGGAGAAGATGAGGTGAAAGACCAAAATGGCCGTGAAGAGCAAGGCGGACTGCCAGGCGTGGAATCTTGGAACACGGAGCTTGTCAGCGCCAATGCGTCACGGATACTGTCGTGCCTGGTGCGAGTGTGGCCTTACCGGACGTAATCGCTGTTGCGCTCGAGGATCAAGAGGACGATGGCGCCGAGCGGTGGGAGGGCCAGGTACGCCAAGCAGGCCTCGTAGTCGAGCCTCAGGCCGAGGCTGGTGTCGAACTCGCTGACCTCGGCGGCGGGAAACGCGCCGGGCATGTTCGACGAGGGTCCGGCCCCGGCCCCGGCCCCGGCCCCGCCTGTCCACCCGCCGGCCTGGCCATCGAAGCCGGCCCAGGCGCGCTGGGGCTGCGGATGCTGGAGCGGCGGCGGGCTCCTGG
>JALHCC010000253.1:0-96149 GCA_024340765.1 Tolypocladium cylindrosporum | reverse complement strand
GGGGGGGGGGGGTGACAGCCGACTTGTAAGGCATGTATGTGTGGCTGCTCGGAGGATTCGGGCTGCATTTACATGGGGGCCAACCGAGAGCCAGGTCACGGATGGACGTACGAGTACGGAGAGACTTGAAGAGCATCCGTTGGAGATGCTGGGACGGCACACGGCGAGCCAACTTTGGATCAACCGGAGCCGACGCGAGCACATACGAGTACAACACATGACCACGAGAAGTACGTACTTGTACTCAGACGTGACAGCAACTCCATGCTTCTGCCACCACCAACCAGGACGCCAGACAAACGGGGAGCCCTGCCAGGGCCTTGCCAGGGTCCACAGAGACCGCCCAGCCCAGCGAGGCCTCGGAGGCGAGCGCCGAGCACGTCCAGCGTCTGGTGCCAGCGCGCCGATTGGCACGGCTTGGTTGCGTTGTTGGGTCGCTGCTCTCTGCTCTCTACTCCGTACTCGTGGTTGTGTTGCTACCGTCAGGGATAGATGGGTCGAAGCACTCAGTGGCGCAGAGGGTGACGCTTCGCTGCGCGATGTTCGGACAATTCCCCTTCGGTCAAGACGCCGTGGCCTCTGCACCATCCAGGATCTCGCCCGGCCGTCGGTGCAAAGCCTGGGTCCTCGGAGCGGTCGCACCCAATTCGATGCTGCTGCAGCGGCAGCCGTGGAACCAAGCTCTGTCGGGTCAAGTCCCCCGAGGGGCCTGCGTAAACGGCAAGGAGACGACATCGACCAACAGCAGTTGCTGCTGCCAGCCCACGTCGCCCTCGGCCATGGTCCGGCACCGCGAGACATGGATGGATGCCGGATGCCGTTGGGCAGTTGTCGTCCGTGTCCGTCCCGTCCCCCGGACACCGAGCACCCATACGACAGAGGGCCCTCGCCGCCAGTGTCGTGGTGACTGCCGCCTTGCGTTCTGCAGCGGTTTGGGAGGGCCTCGAGGGCTTTTCGGGGAACCGGGCGATCCGGAGCTGGGGTCGCACGACATGTAAGCTGCACATGGCACACCACGGGGCTGACACTACGGGCCGGGAGGCGGCCAGGGCACTGTATGGGCCATGTACGGGCACCACATGGTTGCTGGATGCCCGCCAAGGTGTCCAATGTTGGGCATGAGCCTGTACAGGTGCCCGTACAGGGAGTAGGTCAGCAGGGTGTCCAATTGCAGCGGTTGCAGGCGCAAGAGGCCAGGGTCTCGGTGGGCAATCCAGACTCGTACGCAGGACATACTCGCCAGCTCTTGGTTGCAGCCCAAGCGAACCCAGGCTGTCATTTTTCGCTCCGTGTTGGGCCTGGAAATAATAAGATGGATACAGACGAGTGGCATAACCTGTGGGGCGCCGACGAGGCCGGGGTCCGGGGGTCCGGCCGCGGGATACCGAGACGACGGTCATGCCAGATCCCGGGAAGAAGGAGGAGGAAAACAACAGGAACAAGACCGGAAAAAGTCCAGCATTGTAATTAGTCTATTACAGGACTGCAGTCCGTACGAGCAGCGTAAGCCGGGTCACCGCGTCCGCAACTCGCCCGACATCAAATTGGGAATCCTCAGCCCCGTCTTGCCCCGGTTCTCGTCGTTCCATCTAGCGGTCCCAGGACAAGGGTCGTGACGCTAGGTAATACTCGTACATACTCGTACACGTTCCTGTGTTCGGTGCCTGTTGGCGCCATCTGCAGTGCGAAGACCCAGACGGCGAAACAAATACAAATCTGCTGCTCGCTGCATCCAGTCGAACGGACCGAGACGACGACACTGGCAGCCAACGCGCATCAGAAAGTCCAGCAATTGTCGGCAGGATTGTGGGCATTGCCAGGCAGCAGAATCACTGCCGGCGGTTCTGGCGATCGGCATTTCCTGTGCTGATGATTGCCAACACCCTCGGCTCCTGATGCGCAAGCCAACAGACAACCAGCAGCTTCAGCCGCCTGTTTCGAGTCAATGGCACGTCTGAGCCCCTTCCTGCCCTTCCTGCCCTTCCTGCCTTTTCTGGCAAGTCCAAGTACTCTGTATGTAGTCCGTGTCCGTATGATACAGCCCGGAGGCAAGCTTTGGGCGCCCGCCTACACTTGGTGTCGCAAGTCGATGTCGAGCATCCGGCAGATCTCACGACCCGCGTCAAGGCGTCAAAAACGACAGCTTCCGAGCGGGATCGGCCATGAAGAGATGAGCAGAGTGGTTCCAGCCGGGACACCCTGATGCTTGGCATCCGCCCCTGTCAGACGAAGCAGCCGCAATTCGGGGCAAGCTTCGGATTGCCCTCCTAAGCGCTCAAGCGCCGACGGTACCTCGATCCGCGACTTGACGCCAGCCATTGTGCCGTGTCCTACCTGTACGGAGCAGCTCCGGTGCCCTAGCTGGACACGAGCTTTGTTCAACTACAGGTGTCGCGTCTGCGATTGACGGGGGTGTTGCTCGTACAATCAATCGTCCTGGAACCCGCATCGATTGCCACGTCTCGACATTCACTGTTGACCCTGAGAGCTGTGTCCAAAGCTTGGGGGATCGTCAACACTCAATCCTATGCTCGAGATGCCCACGAGCCGGCGCCTGTCAGCCCGCATGCCTGCACATGCGTATTTTGCATGTCCGTACTAGGTGCGTACTTTCATACAGCTAATGGTAGCAACCAAGAGTATTTGTTATACTGTGTAGCTTAGTACGAGTAGGCATACTGAGCGGGGACGGGCCCAGCCTTGGTCTTACGTGCTACATGGTTGCCTTGTCGTACGAGTACTCGTACATATGCCGAGCTACGATCCGTCCCAGACCGAAAGGTCGCCAATTCTCCAGCGCGCTTTGACAGGCACTCGTGCTCAAACAACAGGCCACTGAGACACGACTGAATAGCTCAACAACTTCGGCCATGTTCCAAGTGCCAACGCCCATCCTCTGCTTATCTCGGGACAACACACGGCCTCAATTCTTGCTACTCGTACTCGTACACGTACACATGTTCTCCCCGCAAACACGCTATCCAGGTTTGTCTGTATTACGGATCACTTTCCACTCGCTGCAGGACCCTACCCCGTGTAAGATGGCGTCTCGCGATGAAAGAGCCCATCCTGACTAGCTCAAGGACCCCACGCTTGCGTGGGACTGTCATATGCCACGTTCGGCAAAAAAAGAGCTCTGGCACGCCGACATCGACAAAGGATCAGGACTAGTGATAGCGTCTGACGACTCAGGCAGGTTGATTCGAGTCTCAGTGCGATGGTAACTGGAGGCAATCTTCCTAAGGCACACCTGCACCTTCATAGATATATGGGTCTCCCGGCTGTCAGATGCCCAATAGTTCGCGTTAAAGGCTCAAGGGCCTCGGAGAAGTCCCCCATTCTATACTTTACAATCTGGAGACTCCAGAGTGCGGCGTACTGTCACCAGACTCGACCCGCGGCCATTGCCGGAAGCGAGTGATTCCATGTCAATAGTAACAACCTGGCTCCACGGAGAGCTTCAGAAGTCATGGTAGGCTTCTTGACAAATCTTCGGCCCTGTAGGGTATCGTGCTGGCGCATAGCCCTCGAGTGGCACTTGTCGCGATAGCCGTTGGCGATCCAAGACCTCCCCCCTACCCCCTACCACCGCGTGTGGTGGCGTCGAGTCAACATGGACTCGGAAATTCGCTCCGAATCGTTGCCTGTGGACAGTCCCCGCATATACATACCTCATCTTCTCATGAGATCTCCGCGGAGCCTTGGCCAGTCCCTAGGCATTGGGCCGGTGAGTTCTGCATCGGGAACCGCCCGTTTACTTGACGGCGTCCCCACTTGCATCGTCGACCGGAGACCTTTGCCGCTTTGCGCCACAGAAACGACACCGTCTCACTCTGTATGTACTCGTAGTCCGTACTCGTACGTATTTGCCTCCATGTCCATCTAAACTCGCTACAACCAACCCCCTCGGAAGTGGGCCATCAAATCCACCTCCCACAAATCCTCCAACACAGGTAACCCCGGGTTCGGGGCTGAGGCCTCCTACTCCGTATATCCTTTCAAGCTGGCAAGTGCTCTTGCTTCGTCCTCGAGCTACGTTGGAGTAGGACCTACACTGTATAAGGACGCTACGTAGCCGTCATGAGGCCCCCCTGAGAGTCCAGGCCCTGACCAGTGCTCGCCCGCATGCCCAACTCATGATTCACGTCTTTCCGAGGCAAAATTCCCGCGGCGAAGTCAATAGATTCACTGCTGCTCATGCTGCCCATTGTCCATCATCTGTAACCAGATAGCGGCTTCGCAGTCGCCATCAGCACTTGATCCCGATAGCATCGCATTATCCTATCGCAATTCTTCACGAACACAATTCTTCTACAGCCTAGATCTGTCAAACTACCCGTCGATGGATCTGTAGACCGTGCCGTCTCCAACCCGGAAGAGCATGTCGGGGGCTTCAGGGGCATGCATGGCAAGCATGGGTACTCTGTAGCGCTTTTGAAAATGCTGCTGCCTGCATTACCTGACACACTGCGCCACTCGGTTATTATTAAAATACTCACGTAGTTGGCCTCTGGGAGATTTGGCACTAGACCTAACCCCATGGCTCAAATCAGGGATACCGGAACTTGCATGCCTTCACGACGTTCATGCTGCCATGGGACCAACAACAAGCGTGCTTCGGCCTTTGTGGCAATTTCCCTTTCCGTCGATAGTATCCAGCAAACGCAGAGAAGACTTGATGCGAGTTCACTTTCATATTCATGTATTCCAATGCCATGTCACAACAGCCAGGGCAAATCCCAATGAATGACATGCAATGACGCTTGATTCCGCGAACCGACTTCCTCCCAGGTCATCCGTGCCCTTTGGGCTGTAAGAATACCATGCGTTATGCCCTAGTGAGGGAATTGGCCCGGGCCACACCTCATGATCTTGAGGCGGGCTAGAGAAGCCACTGTCAAGGGTATCGGGTGCACGCAAACGGTAGGCCGCTGCTCTCCCTGACGGGCACGTCACATGTCTTGTAGTGCAGTGTGCGAAGGCTCCGAGTTTGTACCTGCCTTACGGAGTCCAACGGGCCCGGATAACGGCAAGGGAGCAAGGAAGAACAAGAATTCAGGAACTGTGTGGCAAGTACGTCCGTACAAGGTTAGAGGCTTTGCATTGCCAGAAGGGACGGTTCTAGAAGTTGTTGCAGAGCAGCTGTGCCACGCGGATGCAAGGCGTCGGCAAGAAGGGGTCGAAATCAGGGACATGTACCCAAAATAGCCCCCTGAGCGGTTCGCAGCTTGGGGTACAAGGCCTAAACAGCACTGCCTTGATTTGGCCGTGGCTCAACGGCCCGATTCGAGACTGGCACCGAGCAGTTTCCTCTTCACCTCGTCGACCTCGTCGGCGGTGCCACAGACCAAGCCAGCTCTGTCGTCGCAGCTCTCCAGCGGCCGAGTCAGAATCTCCTCCCCACCAACAGGGTCAACGGCCCTCCCACCGGCGCACTCCACGACGAGCGCAATGGGACACAGCTCATACAGGCGACGCAATTTTGCCTTGCTCGAGGCCGTGACGGGAGAGACGTAGACGCCATGGCCCTTGACAAGCGCGTGCACGACGTCCGGCACCAGGCCACCGCTGTACCTCAGGGTGTATTTATTTTCCACGTACTGCGTGATCAGACGCATGTACGACGGACTCTCTGCCGCCGCGCGGAGGTTGGCAGGGGCAAAGTATCGCGTGGTGAAGGGGGGGTCGGCGAAGCGCACGCCGGACCGGATGACCGGGAACTGGAAGTCTTGCTCGCCAATTCCAACTTCGAAGCAAACGGGGTCAGCGCCTGGAACGCGCAGGGCCACAATGGCAGTGGTTCGCGGCCCGAAGACGCCCAGGACGGCGGCGACTTGCCTCTCCGCGGGCGGCTGATGAAGCGCCGACGCACCGTCCCAGATGCCGATGATGGTGCCCACTGTCCAATTTGAGGCGATGATGGAGCTTCCGTCGAGCGGGTCGAAGGCGACTGTGTATTGCTCTGACGATACCCCCTCTGCAGTCTGGCCTCGACCTAGATCTTGAGAGTGCTGGACGGGCCGTTCCACGGGATCTTCCTCGCTGCTCGCGGCTACCACGGCTGGGCACTTGGCCAGCGCATCTCGGATGAGATTCTCTGCCGCGACATCGACGTTGAGCTGGTCATCGCCAAATGCGTTTGCGGTGCCGGCGAGGGCAACGTTGTGCGCCGAGCGCAGCGTAGAGGCGATGTCGGCGATGCAGTACAGGAGCGTCGGCAGCACCGACTTGCATAGTGCCGGGCGTCCGACTGGCGACAGAAGTTGGTCGAGTTGGCTGTCCATGATGTTGGGAGCAAGGAGCTTTGAAGACGACAACTGGACCGCGATGCTCTCTCAACTCAATCGATAGACAACCGATTCCGTATAGGCGGTAGGTCGCCTTGGGGATGTTTGACTCGCTTTGGATAACTTGGAGTGACTGATACGACCAGCAGAGCCCGAGATGGTTGCTGTGAGGAAGCGCGAAATAACTTGACGCCATCGTCGTCCGTTGCTCAATTGTTCTCCACCCTTGTTGCTCACCAAGCCGCACACCCCCCTTTAAGCCCCCAGGAGCGCGCTGGGGTTCATCCAGAGCCTCATTTGTGTTGAAGCAAGGTACCTGAGAAGTGCACATTGGCATTGGCATTTGCATCAACGGCTGACCTTTTGGCCTTTGCCATTGACTTGTGCAGGTGCAGGTGATGTGGGTACGTACTTTTGATTGTAGGCCGTGGGTAATGAATGACATCAGACTGGAATTGAATTGAACTAGAAACCCGACTTTTGGCAGCGTGTGAACTTGCCTGGCCGCGCTGCACGCTGCTGCCACGTGTTGCGCCTCATGTTGTCCAACCACGTCATCCCGTGACTGGGACCCGTGGCCGTGACCGACCTCGACCGCCGCCTCGACGAACGCGAAACTGCCTACTCCATCCAATAATCGCCCTCCCTTGCCCATCGCCCCTGGATGATGATAGCCTCGCTTCTGCCGTCTCCCTGGCCCCACGGCTGACTCGTGGATCTGGCGGGTAGAGGCGACGGGCGCGTCCACCGCAGCCTACCGAACCAGCGACCCTCTGCTGGGCGTCAGCAGCCATACATCCGCACGACGACTGTCCCACGACCTCGGCCCGCTGAACCACGCGATAGCAGGCGACGCGCGCCCCAGCTTCGTCATGGCCTGCACGGAGCACACCTTTGGCGCCAAATGCCGCCTCGCACCCGTTCCTCGCAAGCCCAACGACGATGGCATGCCTCCCGTCGACGCCCAGTTCTTCTACTCGTCCCTAATCCCCATCGATGACCCCTTATCCACCAGCTCTCCTGCGGGTACCTCCGACTCCAAGTTGGCCAGACGGCAACTTCGCCCCTTCAGCCATGGCGACAACAATGCTCTCGAGAAGGCCTGGCTGGGCCTCATGTCGGATAACGACCGCCAGCACCACCAAAGTGCACGGAGCGGACGAGGCCAGACACCGGCTGTAGCAAAGTCTGCCGCAGATACAAGAGCGCTGCTTGTGCAGGTACTGGCGCTGCAGCATTGGGACAAGCACGGCTCTGGAATCCCCCCCGAGGAGGTATCTACGCCTGCCGTTGATGCCGCCATGACCAATACTGCACCTCTGTGCTGCTCCGAGCTTCCCATCGACGTCTCCGAAGAGCTTCAGCGGAGCTTCTGTGGCCTCCTCAGAAAATTTGACGGCGATCTCAGCATCGAGAAGGTGACTCAGAACGTTGTCGCGGCCATAAGCAATCTGGGAAAGTCTACCTCGGACGCCGTAGAGACGCACCGTGGAGCCCCAACAGTCGCCTCACCCAACTGTCCACGAGTTGAGCCTAACATAAACTCTACACCGCCTAGCAGTTTGCCACAATCGAAGCTCCCAGTCGACAGCGGTAAGGAGAATTCCCGGAGTTACCGTCCCCTCGAGGACTTGTCTAACTCCAAACGACGCCCACGATCAGCGTCGCTACTGACAAACGACTCGTCTCGCACCCAGACCCCGAGCAACCTTCGAGGCGCCTTCCGCCCGCCCGCTGGCGATGACGGCATCTCCGGCAAGCCGTTTATCCGTGTAGGAAGCCTTGATACACATCCACCATCCGCGCCCTCACCACTTCCACGCAATATCAACCCAGCGACCGAGAGGCCACCCCCAGACAAGTGCGATGGCCAAGCTGAGACTTTGGCGGATGCTACAGGCCGGGTGGCTGAGCCCGCGGAATCACTCGATGCGGGCAAACATGACAGAAATGCCGTCGAAGTTGCTGTTGGCGTGTCTCGTTTGCACAAAGTGTCTCTCCCAATGCTGCAGATGAAGCCAATTTACTGGTCTCCAGTCAACGACATCGCAGTTGTGACGAGGGCCACGTGGTTTTACAGGTCGGCAACCTGCTCGACACATGGCATTGACTTTGCTGATTGCCGTTTAGAGATACAATGGTGCCGGTGGCGCCAGCTGTAGCGAACCAGCTAGAGGCTGGATACCATGAGCTGCGGCCGTGGTCCGAGACTTGGAGCGACGAGATTAGATGCGCCATTGACGTCGGCCCCCTGGGGGAGGAGAAGGTTTCATACTGGCTATGGCCCCAGGACTTGAACCAGTCGTACTGGAGCAAGAAGGACGAACCGGAACCCGTCATTCCGACAGACCCCTTCTGCGCAGCGCGCTGCTTCCAAGGCGAGGCTGCTGCACAGGGATCCATAGAACCTGTTCTAGAGGGGGTGGCGGCCGCCAGAGAGGTGCCAAACCGCCCATTTGCGAACTACCAGGTCATCTACAAGGACGAGACACAGGCATTCCTTCTGAAGCCGAGCCTGAAACCTTCTGCCTATTACGGAAGGAAGCCCGTGCTGAGGATTATGAGAGGCTTTACGGTTGGTGTTCCCGTCATAAGGGGGTTCGACCGACACACGTGGGAGCGCATCCACGACAAGGTGCAAACGCCAAACAAGCCGGGTGCGTCTGCGGCTGGGGAATCTCACGAGAGCAACGGCCCCGGAGTGTGCCCAGCATGCAAGGCTGACAAGGACCGCGGCCAAATTACTGATCTCGTCCTTGTCGCCCATGGAATCGGTCAGAAGTTCGCCGAAAGGGTGGAGAGTTTCCATTTCACACACGCCATCAATGGATTCCGGCGGGCCGTGAACATAGAAATGGGCAACCTGGCAGTGCGGCAGATTCTCCGCAAAGACCAGAACGGCCTCATGATTCTGCCCCTGAACTGGAGAATGGGATTGTCATTTGAAGACGGTGGCCCTTTACGGGAAGAGGATAAGACGGAGTATACCCCCGAATCATTCACGCTCAAGGATATCGAGCCGGAAACCATACCGGCCGTCCGCAGCATGATTTCAGACGTCATGTTCGACATTCCGTTCTACATGTCCCACCATAAGAGCAAGATGATCAAAGCTCTCGTGTCCGAGGCGAACCGAGTCTATCGCCTGTGGTGTCGAAACAACCCGGGCTTTGCCGACAAGGGACGTGTCCACCTCATCGCACATTCGCTTGGGAGTGCCATGGCCCTTGATATCCTATCACGCCAGCCTACGAGTGTGCCAAGGTTGGACCTGTCCAGCCCGGAGCCGGATATAGATTTCTTCGAGTTTGACACGAGGAACTTATTCCTCCTGGGTAGCCCGGTGGGATTTTTTCTTTTGCTCGAGCGAGGCGCCCTCATGCCTCGACGCGGACGCCGAAAGCCAGGTGCCGATCCTGGCGATGTTGCGACCAAGCATGTCGTGGGAGAGGCAGGCACTTTCGGCTGTCTGGCGGTTGACAACATCTACAACATCTTGGCCAAAGAGGACCCGATTGCTTATCTGCTGAACGGAGCCGTGGACTCGACCTACTCAACCAGCCTCAAAACCGCGTACGTCCCGAGCACCTCCATCTCCATCCTCAAGTCCGTTGGAAATGCCATGCGCCAAGTCGTCCCGGGCATGTCGCCAGCCCCCGACCCCCTTGCCACCGAACCCGAGCGGCCCTCCACCGTCCGTCTCCCTTCCCAGCTGGAGCTCGAGGTCCATGACTTCTCACGCGAGGAGATTGCCGAGAAGAAGGCCTTTCTACTCAACGACAACGGGCAGATAGACTGGTTCTTGAGGTCCGGGGGCGGCCCGCTTGAGATTCAGTACCTCAACATGCTGAGTGCGCACTCAAGCTACTGGTATAACCAAGACTTTATCCGCATGCTGTGTATTGAGATTGGGAGGAAGCCTGGCCGGAAAAACACGCTGCCCGCGATGAGGGCCGTCAAGGCGACGAAACGCTTCTACCCTGCGAAATAGGAGCTGGAGCGCGGTCGACCTAGCCTTTCGCATCTTTTTTGTCTTGCTGTTTTCCTGATCATCAGCCAGCGACGGTGTTGCATCTACGGCAGAGGCTCTTGACGTACTCCGTGTGCCTCTGAGCGAGGCATGGTACTTTCGCTGTACTGGGTTTCACAGTGTACTCGTACACACGAGGATGGGGTTTTGGATAAATATTCGCTTGACACTACATACAACTCGATGCTAGATGCACGGCGCATGAACTACTTGTTGATACAGAATATATGGTCCTTCCCACGATTGTGTGAAACCTTTTAGAAACCGTCCAATTCCATCATCTCCTGATCCAACGCCTCATCGTCGTATTCGTAACTTGACATGGCAGCAACTGCATGTGCCGTTGGATTGCGCGCCGCCTCCTCCTCCTCACGCCTCCGCTCCATGTCCATCTTCTCCCTATGCTCCCTGAGGTCTTCGTACCCCCAGGTGCTGATTCCTTCCTGGTCCTTGGCTCGGAACGGCTGGGCCATTGTCCTCAGAAATCGTCTGGCACTGCTAACTGCCATGTCAGTGCTCAGGTTGATGTCGGCGTCGAGGAGGCCTTGGTTGATCCACTTGGGCAACTGTGTTCTCTTCTTCTGAAAGCGGCGATCGGCGAGGACCATAATTCCGTAGTCGTCCTTGCCTCGCAACACTCGACCTAGACATTGCGCAGCATGGCGCATGGCGTCGAAGGACAAGAAGTCGTTCTCCTTTATGCGATACGTCTCCCGCAAGAACTCGAGTCTGGCCTTGAGGATTCGGGACTCAGTGTACTGGAAGGGGACGCCAATGCACAGCACAGTTCGGCCATATTGGTGGTCGAAATCGATGCCTTCTGAAACTTTCCCTCGGGCGACACACAGGAGAATCGCGCCCCTTCCGTTGCAACAGGCTGTTCGGTACGTCTCGAGAGCCAGCGATGTCTCTTGGGCATCGGGCGTCTCCACCAAGATTAGCTTGTACTTCCAAACCTCGTCGAGAATCCCCATGCCCTGCCACATGCTGATGATGGACTCCATGTAAAGATATGACGGGAAGAAGACGACAAGGCCATCGGGCGTGATCTTTGCAAACTCCGTCAACAGTGTGCCGTAGTTGCGGACCACGCTAGGTTCGTTTCGAACCTGGAAACTGGTCGATATTGAGGCCTGATCGCTCCCACGTGTCACTATCATGGGCAAGAATGACCTTCGTGCCAAGGTCATGCTGTACGACTCTTGAATCACCGTTGAGAAGTCAAGCATCTTTGGGTACATCTCTAGAGGGGAGATGGTACCCGACGTTATAATGACCGAATAAAACCTTTCAAAAACTGGCCGAATGGCAATGGCGGCATCGAGACAGGTGAAATGAAGAATGGGGTTGGGAACCTCGGCGGTGTCTGATTCGTACGGTTCGAGAATTAGCAGGAAGCCTTTCTCGTACGTTGCCACCAAAGTCGCAAACGTGGCCACTTCCTGCAATGGCTGGTAGTCCTCAATATTTGTAAGCTCCAGAGTCCGTACGAGGGACGTCAAGCGCTCCGCACAGAATCTGAGAGGCTTCTTCTCGATAAATGTGTGCTCCTTGAGGTGAGCCAGGAATGATGGCGGTGTTTCCGAAATGACTTGGCGAACTTTCATACGAGTCTACGTCCAGGTAGCGTCAGCTTTGGAGGAAGAAAAACGTCACGAGGGTGAGCAGACCTTCAGGTACTCGATAAATCTCTTCAAAAATGCCACAAAGTGCTCTGCTCGCCGAATATTGCCCGGCACGGCTTCCTTGAGTAGGTCCTCGGGTAAAGCTGCGGCAAATGTTAGCTTCATTCAGCCACGATGAATCATGGGATCTTCTTACCTGGATTGGACATGAAAGCATCCTCTTGACGCGCTTCGTCCGCGTCCCGAAGTCCCTGGACGAGCTTCTGGTATTCGTTCTGGAGCTGCTCCTGATCCGTATCGCGCATGTCGGCGATTCTGCGCTCCAGATTTTGCGCCCCGCGGGTTGCTTTGCGCAAAGAATCCTCCGTAATGTCCGTGCTCAGAGCCTCGATACAAACGTTGTCGATGTTGTGTGCCTCGTCAAATACCACGATACAGTCTTTGGAGAAGTCTCGCGAGACCCGCTCGGCAATTTTTGGATCTAAAAGGTAATGATATGAGAAGATGACGACGTTGCAGTATTGCATCTGGTGAATCGAGGGTTAGCTTCCAGTGGCCCCACAGAGACAGTCGGCTCACCATGCGTCGCGCCGTGAAGTACGGACACTGCTTGTGCTCTTCTCCGTAGCGAAGGATGCCGTCGAAAGTCCAGACTCCGTTGGGGATCAGGTTATGAGGCTCTAAAAGGTCGAGGTTCTGCAAGCCCGCAGTCAGTCCGAGCGGAGCATGGAGACAAGGGTGGGGGTTGGCTGCCGTACATCGTGATAGACGCAGAGGTCGACGTTCTCTCCTCGGTCTTTCTTTTCCTTGACAAAACCTGCCGTCAAGCTCCTGCACCGAGCGTCGACGACGGAACCACTCTTCTCACGCTTTACCGAGGGATGAAGGCATAGGTTCTTTCGACTGGTGAGCCCTAGTCCTCGGAAGTCTTCCTCATATCCCAGCTGCTCCGAACGGTACTTCATCAGCGACTCCAGCTCGACCAGAGCCTTCTCAATCTCGGACATTGTCCCTAGAGCAGACATTAGAGCAGCGCCACAAGACCCCGGGATAAAGAAGTTGAGACGAACGTGAGCAGTAAATGAGCTTTCGCTTCTCTGGCATGTTCTGCTGGTACGCGACGATGAGAGAGAGCAGCGACACCGTCTTGCCGGTCCCGGACGGCATTTCCAGGACACAGTGACCACCGGCGTCAAGTGTCTCTGATGGGATGCCGTTAGCATTTGAGCAGCGCGGAAGAGAATGGACCTGGGAGAACGCATGAACCGTACTTTTGAGATCGCACATGTAGCTGGTGATGCGAGAACTGATTAGCTTGGGGTACCGATGAATGAAGCCCCGAGGATGCTTGACTCACGCATATTGCTCTGAAGTATTAACAAGTCAGTGACGAATCCACAATGAAGGATGGGGCAGCTGCACAAACCTGGGTATATCCGGGGGTACGGGAACAGGACGGGGAGGCCGCTGGTCCAGGATTAGCTCAAATTTGGCAAGGGAGGATAATTCAGGCATCTTACTCGATGTCGAACTTCATTTTGGCGAGATTCGAAGGGCTGGAGGCGCCCTGGGGAGCCGTCGGGTTTCGTGACGAAGGTGCTCAGCGGCGTGGTGGAGGTGACGTGAACAAGGCTTTTGGAGCTTCTGGAAGCCGGAGCCAAATGGTCGCGAGATCACGTGACCGAACGTTGCGCAGAACATCGCACAGCGATGCAAACTGCTCCCTGCTCAATGCACAGGTGCAAATACAGGAGTCTTACGCTAGGTCTCGGAGAGGAACCAGCTCGCCAACTCGACATGTCTTTGCCCAAGTTGATATACACACACGAAGGGTTGGATCCGTGGCTGCGCATAGGCAAGCCCACTGGCCTGCCTGGAGCTATTCGTACTCGTACTCCACAGGGTAGGCTGAAGCACATCGGCAATCCATGTCGCTGTAACAGATCACAGATGGGCCCGGCCCGTTCATTAACTTGCAGACCCGGGTGGGCCTGATCGTGCGGTCTGCCAGACCCTATAGTAAGTATGGGAACCACACCTTTGTTGACGGCCCTGCCTTGTTGCTTGGCAACTTGGGTAGGGCAAAGTGCTACTAACCTAGCACGATGACGTTATCGCTATCGGCTTGTCAACTCAACATATACGGACTTGGATGGTTCTGTTCCAGCCTCCTTGCGTGTGGGTTGAAGAAGAACCTCTCCCTCGCGGTTGGCCTCAATGCTCGATGCAGGTGAGGAGGCGAGAGCGACTTGGCAGAGCAGAGGGCGGATGTGGATGGGACCCGAGGCGCTAATGCAGGTAGCTGGTTAGGCGATGGGAGCTAATATTGTGAACCACATCGCGAGTCTCGACTACGGCTCTCACAGCGCATCTACACGTGTCGTGCCTACCGTCACTGCCGCGGGAAATATGCATGTTGAACAAGTGACGGGTGAGCTCTACTCGACCGTCATCTCGATTTAGGCTTGCGTTTGTGGCAGTGGCAGCAGAACGGCGGCGAGGATCAAGCAACTGTAGGGCCAACTGGTGCAGGTGCTTGAGCGTGGCCGGGGCACTTCGTACCAGGCCAGCGGTTGGCTGTGCTTGTCACACTGACAATCGTCGCGGCGCTGTAACAATCAGTGCCTTGGAGACTCGTTTCAACTCTGGCGCGAGGCGCTAGCGCATGACGGCTGCAGATCTCATGCCACCATCAATTCAATCGCATGCGGCAATGCTAGACCGAAGCTCCGGATGCACTGGCCCACCTGGCTGGCAACGTCTCCGGGCCAGAACCTGTCCCTCTGTCTCTGGCATCACTGCGCGCCGGAGCAAGACGAGCCAGCAATCAGGATGCATAGGTACTGTACGAGCAGAACGCATCTCGTCCCTATTGATGAATCGCATTGGGCCACCTGCTGGATGTCGCGATGCGACCTCGCGAGGCCCAGTGGACCCAAGGCCGCTACCCCGCCTCCGCGGTGGCCGAATCAGCGAACTAGTGGCCTAGCAGCACCCCAAATCGCCCCTAGCGCAGTGGCTGACTGGCTGGAACCCCCGCTCTCCAGGCGTCGATTGGTCCAGGCGGCCGACCCCCGCGCCAACCTTCCTCGTACCCATGTCGCCCTCGCTCGCCGTCGTTATCATCCAATGCAATCCGTCAATCCACCGCGTCTCGCAGCAGCATCACATCCATCATCGCATCTGCCAGCTACACTGGGGCCGTTGCCATCTTGTTGTCGTCCTTAATACGTGGTACGGATAGGGAGATACGGGCCCTGCCGCAGCCCTGCCGGCCTGCGCAGGGCGCTTTGCACCTTCAAGACCTCCTCCCATACCATCAACTTATCAACCCATACCTACCTACTTCGTACCTCCCATCCGATCCTCCCTACCACCACACCGCACCACACCACCACACACCACACCACCCGCTCATATTCCAACCACACACCAACCACCAGCTTCCTGCTCCTCCTCCTCCTCTCCTCTCCTCCTCTCCTCCTCTCCCTCATCGGGCCTCTCTTCCCAGCCCCCCACCGTCGCCTGGTTCTGAGCCTGGTGTCAGGTTGCTCAACACCAGCTCATCGCCAGCTCGCATCTCGACACTGCCATCCAAGCCAGCCCTCGTCGTACGAGCGACGAGCGGTGCGAGTCACCGATTCGACGTGAGTCCCAATCAACGAGCGATCCCTCACCTCACCTCTGGCTGCCTCGTGCCTCGTCTTTCTTCTGTTCGCGCCTGCGATTTGCGTAGCCCAGGGTTCTTCGCTTCTTCCTATTCTGCATCACCTGCCCGTCTGCCAGATCTTCCCTTTTGTCATCCATCTAGATGATCTCGGCATGGGCTCTTCGATCCTGCCCCGAGCATCAGAGAAGCCACGTGCGTCGTTCCGCCCGCATCTCACCTGCCCGTCCGCCTGTCCTCCCATTGTCAAATAAACCATCAGTCTGACTCTCCTTGTTGGCCGTTTCTAGCTCCCCGCGGCTAATTGGCGACACCGACGGGCCTCGGATTGCACCAGACGAATTCCTCGAGCATTTGGTACCCCATCATACCCTCCCTACCTTGCCTTATCCACAGCCCCGAGCATCTTAATCACCCCTCTCCACCATCAGGCCCAACTCGGCCGACCGTCTCGACCAATACGCTCGTCATCTGCAACCATCGCCCATCATGGCTACCATGGCCCTGCCGAGGCCTATTCCTCCTCATGGTGCCGCCGCCGACATGACCTCGCCCATCACGCCGCCGCACACTCTCCAAGATGTTGGCCCATCGCAGCCGTGCGCTGCCCCGCTGCCCAATAAGCACATCCCCGTCTGCCCTACCGGCCCGTCCAAAGCCGATGACATGGACACGCCGCCTGCGTCCCCAAAGAGCACCGATGAGGCCCAGCAGAACTCTTTGCTCTACCCCCCCGAGGGATATGTGCGTCTCGATGCCGGCCATCTGTCCATATACGAGGTCAGTGCCAGTCAAGTCGCCCAGGCCCTCGACTTTGCCGCCAGACAGCCTCTGCCTCCGCCCTCGTTGGTCTTCCCATGGCTGCACGGCCTACACCCGAACAACCAGATGCAACAGGTATTCTTCATGGGCCGCCGCCGGTCCCCGAGAAAGACGCCGTCATGTCTCCGAGGCGTCACTCTGGTAAAGGCCGATGGAGATCTCAGTGTGGGTCGCCTGAAGGGCGCGATAGCTCCGGATGAGTTCATGCGCCCGGGCTCTACTCCTAGCTTTATCGAGGCCGACCCGCCGGATGGCTTCTCTGTCCGCAATTTCCAGATCCAGCCAGCCAAGGTCGCGTTTACTTCTGACATAATCGCCTACGGTGATAACCTCGCCCAGAACCGCAAAGTCGCTTGGGACATCGCGAGTGCCCAGGCGCGGTGGCGTGAGCTCCATGTGGCCCAGGGTACAATGGTGCCTGAGTACAACACATTCGTCTGCACGAGTACCCTCAAGGACTTTGAAGAGGACCATGAAAACCTCGTCTCAGTTGACACTACTGGAAACTCGACTGGAAAGGTCCTGAATTTCGTTCTTCAAGAGCGAAGAGAGATGTACGACATGACAGAGGCCTCGGAGATATCTCGCAACGTTTTCATGGGCCCAACGCCGGAGCCAGGTAGCGCTGAAGAGAAAGAATTTGACATCTTGATTGAATGCAGCGATCTGGGTCGGCTGAACCCTGCTGCGTTGCAGCTGATCGCCGAGAGTTTGGACGATGCGGTCACCCAGTCATTCCTTGACTTCCCCTCGTCGGGCAGCATCTTGCCTCCAACCTGGTCACACGAAGAGGCTGACGGCATCCTTGAAAGTTGCCGGTGGATGTACCACCTATCGCACGGCACCTGCCCGAAAATGGACGCCATCTCTAGCGTGGATCGTGATGGAGACTCGCCGATGCCGCCCGAACGAGCAACGTCATCCCTACATTCCCGGCCGCGAAAAATACTCATCCACTGTGCCGATGGATACACTGAGTCGACCATGCTGGGCATCGCCTACTTCAGCTACAGCACAGGTCGACCGGTGCCGGACGCATGGCTCCATCTCCATACATCCAAGCATCGCAATTTATTCGCCTACCCGACGGATGTGGCGCTGTTGACCGCTATAGCGCCTCGCCTGCTGCGCGAATCTCCCGTCTGTGCTGACCGAACCTTGCATGACATCACGAATGCAATCAAGGATGAACCGACTTGGCTACCGGGTCTGGACGGCTCTTTTCCCAGTAGGATCCTGGACTACCTGTATCTTGGCAACTTGGGGCATGCCAACAATCCAGATCTTCTCAGGGAACTTGGCGTCAATCAGGTCCTCAGTGTCGGGGAGACCGCGGCATGGAGAGACGGCGACATCGACGAGTGGGGCGCAGAGAACGTGTGCGTGGTCCAGGGGGTTCAGGACAATGGGATTGACCCGCTGACAGAGGAGTTTACTCGATGCCTCGAGTTCATTGGTGAGTCATGTCACGCCGAGCGGTAGTGAATTCGTAGTAGGATCTCATCTAACAAGCTTCGACAGACCGGGGAAGACGCAACGGTACGGCAACTTTGGTCCATTGCCGAGTGGGTGTTTCTCGCAGTGCTACAATTTGCATTGCTGAAGTCATGCGAGTCTTGGGCATGTCATTCCCCCGCGCGTATTGCTTTGTCAGGGCCCGACGGCTCAACGTCATCATTCAACCGCACCTGCGCTTTGCCTACGAGCTATTACGATGGGAGGAATGGCTCCAACGAAACGGCGATTCCGATGGCCAGGTGAAGAGAGAGCTAGAATGGGGAGAGATTTCCCGCGAAATCGCGCTTATGAACCGGCCATATTCCAGGTGACCGAAGCCGGAGTCCGCTTTGGTTTGTTGGTTGCAGGAGTCTGGCCAGAGGGTTTTTGCATACACTTGAGTTGGGATTGCGCGCTTGCGGGATGCTGTTTCGGGGGACATCTTTTTTTTGTGCTTCAACCTTTTTGCGGACACCTAACAGGCTTTGAGGTCATTATTATGTCGGAAAACACGGCAGGCATGGCGTCAGACCTAGTCGATGATCGTACTGGCGGTTTTGGATGGATAGCAACACTGGGTATTGGCGTTCTCTGGCATGAGACGGGTTTGATATGTTGGGCACCCTGTATCTTGTTTTCATGGATCTTGCAGCTGGACCTGTGTTATGAGGACTCATGATGAATTATGAAGAGAATCAGAATTGAGAGTCTTTACTCTGCGCTGCGGGCGCCTTGTTGGACATGTCCTACGAATACCACTTTTCAGGATGTGAAGTAAGACATAGTGATCCATGCTGGGCTCGTAGCATGTTTTGGGTATACACGGAATGTCTGGGCAATTGGCTATTCCCTTGAACGTCCGATAATGGGATCTGATATACGGACTGATAAAGGTTGACTTGGTGACTTCGTGATCGTCCAGAGTGAAAGGTTTAACAACAAATCAACCAAAACAAGGGGGCCAAGGAAAAGGGGGTATTTGACGAACATCATGACATCTCTTCTACCAAAGAGTTGGGACCAAATCATAGCCGTAGGGCTACTCACATCATGGTCCTGGAGAACTCGTCACCTCTTCGTACACCATGAAGTGAAAAAAAGAAGGAGAAAAAGTCTCCAAAACGCCTGCTCTATGAAACAACTAGGGGCTTTGAATGTCTGCTCGCACCGTCATGGTGAAAGTTGCCTAATGCTTCAGACAGAATCGACGTCTAGCCCCCATATGTCGATGCGTCGTTCTTATCATCCCCTTCCAAGACCCTGATTTTCCATGTTAGCTTTTGTAAGGGGTGGGCAGCCGGTTGCCAGCTAGACACTGTAGACTAACGAGAACTGCTTCACCAGATAGCCCTCTCCGCCGTTCTCCATGTCGATATTATAGACATAGAAGCCGCCGTCGCTTGTCACGACCATGACCTGCGGACTACTGCTGCTCATAGCCACGACACTGCGCAGTGGGCCCGCGGGTGTCCCTCCTGCCAGGCGAGCCGGCCCCGCCGAGGCTGTTGATTTGGGGATCTTGATGTATGCAAAGTCCCTCAGCGGCTCCCACATTTCCGTTACCGACTGCGGCAGATACGACCCAACAACACCGGCTACGCCGCGGCCCATAAGCTGCGAAGAGCGCCGAAGCATGTTGCCGAAGGATCCGCTTTGTCTGCGATGCCCCTGCCCCTGCTTGTTGCCACCACCAGGGCCGCTTCCTGTTGCGAATTCTGCAGTGTCACTTCTTGGAGAGTCTGCCGCGCTGCCTGGTGAGTCGGCATCCTCGTAGCTCCGGGCGCGTGACCAGCGATCCTGCCTTGGGGAGCCTGGTGGCTCTATGGGAGCTCCCGCAGGAGTTGTGTTGCCTGGAGGGACCCCAAGACGGAATATATGGACAGTATCTGAAGTGGAAGAGACGCAGAGCAGCGTTGAGCTGAGGTTGAACGACATGCTGTAGATGGTTGAGGGATAAGTTCCACGCCTAAATTGGTATAGTTTCTGGCCACGAGGAACCGAGAAGACTCGAATGATGGTACCCGTCTCGCTGGCCGTAGCGAGCAGCGTCCCGTCGTTATTTAGGCATATACAGCACAGGGGCGATCGATGTGCCTCGATAACATTGACGGCCTTGAGGGTCAGGGTATCGAAGATGAGAACCTCGCCGGACGTGGGCGCAATGTATGTGGACTGGGGTGGGGCGTGAGAAGGTCGTCGAGCGTCCGAGTCCTCGCGAGGCCTGGGGAGGGGGTACGCAATGAAGCAGTTCTCGGACGATGGCGAAAGCGCGCAGATGGCTGATGGGTTCGGAGACGTGGGGATTGTGTAAAGAAGGCTCATGTTGCTGATGTCGTAGAGGTAGATCTCTTCCTCCAAGACGACGGCGAGTCGCTTTCGATTCAGGCGCACTGCGAGGACAGCGGAAGGGAAGGTAAGCTCGCAGATGACAGATGCTCTCTGTAAAACACGGCCTGGTAAGCGACGTCCAGGGGGGGTTGAAGGGTGAGAAGGCACCTTTGTGTTTTGTATTATCAGGTGCCGCGGGGAGAGGATGAGGGCGACGAGAGAGGTCGAGAAGAGCATCTCGATGATGGCGATGTTGCCGTCATCGCTGCTGAATATCCTGGAGAATGGATCAGTGTGGTAGATGCGGAAGCCCTTGGAGGTTCCTGCAAAGTCCAGAGTTAGCGACTGAGTGCGGAGCAGAGGGGATGGCCAACTCACCAACTGCTAGGCAGCTGTGGTCCTGGTTGAAGGTGATGAAGTTGAGTGACGGGGTCGCCATGTCGGACATCCCCCAGCGCAAGGGAGCTGGAGGAGTCGAAGCCGGCGCGCGTGGGTGCGGATGCGGATGCGAATGCGAAAGGGATGGGCCGTTGCCAACCAGCAGACGTTGTCGCCGGTCGTGGAGTCGAGGGCTCGACTCTTGACAGCAGTCGGCCGCCGTTCGTTCCGTTTACCTCGGTTGGAGAAGGCGCAGGGAGCAGACAGCGTCGGGTGCAATAGGATACTGAGGCTCTGGCGGAGGAGAGTCTAGTATGAGGCTCGAAGCACAGTTGGGTGAAGTACTTCGTAGCGCTGAGCTGCTAGGAAGAGGGGAGGACGGAGAGAGGTTGGGGAACCGAAGCTTGCTTGGAAGGCTGGATGGAGCACCAGTCGCACCTGCAGCTGGATGCGTGATGATGGATGTGGGGGCGACCAGGGCGGGCGGGGAGGAAGAGCGAACCGCTTTCAGTGGAGTGCCTGCCCTTGAGTGGAGGTGGAGGGGCAAAGGGTCACGCCTGCGGGCAGCCTGAAGCACCCACGATCTCAGCGAACTAATAAGCTGATAAAAACGACCAAAAAAAATTGGCTCGAGAAGAGTCAACAACCCAACCACACCGACAAGCAGCCATCTTGGGGGAAGCCTGGCCAATTTGGTTCGCCCGAAAGATACGAAAAACTATAGGAATATTCTACTTCGCATCCCATGCGGGTAGACAAGGAAGGCACCATACCAGGCATACTGCAACACGGGCTTGTCTGCTTCTATAGCAAAACCCCGTCAAAGACTCAAAGGCCCCGTGACGACAAGTATGGCGGCACAGACACCGTGCCCAGGGCGGCCGGCCAAATCACAGGCTCTAGACGACCTCATCATGGGGGTACGTAATCTTGGGCCGTGGCCATTGCTACTCGTCGTCTCATATCCATCTGTTTTTCACACTTCATCGCATAGACCCACGGGCTGACAGCTTTCACAGACAAATAGCAGCAGCATAGTCTCGAAAAGAAGTGTCGAGCGCCTATATTACCCCGACGAGCCTCATTTTTTCCGTTACTTTGTGAAAAAGTTCCAGAGGAGGGCGCCACTCATCAACCGTGGCTACTGGCTGAGGCTCAGGGCCATTGATGTAGTTGTGCGTCAGTTCCTTGCACGACGCTCGGCAAGCAAAAAGGTCGTCATCAATTTAGGATGCGGCAGGTGAGAGCGCACTCCCCATACCAGTCAGTCAGTCCTCGGTGGCCTAACTCTTGTCCTTTCTACTCCAGCGACGTCTTGCCGTGGCAATCGCACGCCCGTCATGGCTCGGCATGCGATGACGTCCTCTTCGTGGATATTGACTATCCCAATCTCATGCTCAAGAAGCGTGCCGTTGTGCTGGAAACGCCCCAGCTGCGAGAGCTGCTGGGTGCCGACTTCAAGGTCAGCGAGTCACATGAGGACCAGATACTGCTCCAGAGTGAGCGATACTGCCAACTAGGATGCGACCTGCGGCAGCTGGACAAGCTCCGCGCCACGCTGGAGACATTTCTACCTCTTGCTGAGTGTGAAGTTCTCTTCGTGGCCGAGGTGTCGGTAACGTACATGGACACGCACTCCGCCGACTCACTTATCCAGTGGGCGAGCTCTATTGGCAAATGTGAGTCTTGAACCCTTAGACCGAGGCCTCGATTTGAGCATCCATGTTGTGGAGAGAACACGCGCTTATCAACGCAGCCGAGTTCTGCCTCTTGGAGCAAATCCTCCCATGTGGCCCCGACCATCCCTTTGCAAAGACCATGCTCAGTCATTTTGACAAGCTGAAAACGCCACCCAAGTCAGTTGGCCAATACCAAACACTCGAGAGCCAACGGGATAGGTTCCAGGGCCGGGGATGGCGGCGTGTTGATATATGGGACCTGTGGGAGGCTTGGTCGAGTGACTACTTTCTCAGCAGCGCCGAGAGGTCTGCACTGGACCAAGTGGAACCCTTTGACGAGTGGGAGGAGTTTATGCTCTTCGCACGGCACTACTTCATCATCTATGCCTCGGCCACTCCAGTAGACGGAGAGCAGCCATCGAAAGCTTCGGCCTCGAAGCCAATACTAGACTACCCAGGAGCAGATGTCGAGGTAACGTCCTACCAAGAGAATGCCCCCAGGCGACGGTTTGGAGACGCCTTGGTTCTGTCAAACTCCCTGGGAAGAGAGTTCGCCCTTCATATGATGGGGTCCGGAACTAATAGCAGGACCGATACCTACGATGTCTATTCCCTAGGCCGACACAACGACTCCCCCAAGCTACCGTTAACTGGGCCACTTCCGCGCATGTGCTACACTGTGACAGATCTAGGCGACTTCGGTGTCCTTCTTGTGGGAGGTAGGGGCTCGCCGGCCAGCGCATTCTCGGACTGCTGGCTCTTTCACAGAGGGGCCGAATGCCGCTGGCAGCCAACGTGGAGGCTTCCGGTGCCACTCTTCAGGCATTCCAGCATCCGGTTGAAGGGCTCGTCTCTTGCCCTTGTAATGGGCGGCAAGACTGGTCACTCCAGGATTTCGGAAGACTGTTATGTCTTTGACCCAGAACGTGGTTGGCTTCGATGCCAGGTCCGAGGCTCCAGACCTCACCCTGCATTTGGGGCCATTGTGTGTAACTCGACCCAACCCAGTAACAAAGAGGGTGTCTTCCATGGTCTGCTAGCAGGCGGCATCGGCCAAGACGGTCGCGTACTCACTGAGAAGTACTCATGGCGCCTCGATACAAACGAGTCCCAGGTATGCCTTCTCCCATCACCCGAACCCTGAGAGCCTTTTACTCCTGATGGGTTTCGCTCTTCTCGTCTGGGCAATCCTACAACGCTAACTATCTGGCAGCCAGCGATAGAGTTTGAGATGGTTACGCCTAGCCCGAAGAAGGTAGATGATCTGTCACTGTTTGGTGCGAAATGTGTCGAGCTAGGATCTTGCACAGTGGCGTGTGGGGGCATGGGACAGGATGCGTCTTTTCAAGGCTGCTGTGCTGTCGCTATCATCGTACGAGATGGTGGATCTTATACAGCCCTACAACTTTACCCCAAAGCCGATGGTGCGCGGATGCCCTTTATGATTGGATCTTCCACCATCCCGTCTGACAGAGGCGTGGCGGTTGTTGGCGGCGGAGCTACCTGCTTTTCGATGGGGACCTTTTGGGAGACCGGTGTTTACAGCATCACGATGCCCGACCAGCTTTGGCAACACACCAGTGAAACGGCTTCAAATAGTCTGACCTCTGGCATTGAGTATATGGAGTCTCACAAGGTCGTCGGTAGCACCAATGGCGACAACAGACTCTCCGAAACGCCTACTGGAAAAGCAACCGTGACCGCAATTCCTCGAATGAACATCAGCTCAGAGAAAGCATTCAACGAAGCTCTCCGCGATGGGAGGCCTCTCATTATAGAAGGCCTCGACTTGGGCAACTGCCTGCAGAGGTGGACCTCTGAATACATGGTGGAACGCGTCGGCGAGCACACAGAAGTGAGTCTGGAACGGAGCGGCTTCGCGATGGCATCAAGCTGACACGGGCAGGTCGTTGTACACGAGTGCCATAAAGATACAGACAAGATGGATTTCAACTCCAAAAACTTTCGCTACGTCACCGACTCGTTTGCCAACATCTTAGCAAAGATTCAAGCTGGGGGCCGGATGTACCTGCGATCACTGTCGCGGGAGAAGCCGTCAGAGCAGCCGGCGAATATCGAAATGGATTTCCCACGACTGGCAGAGGACTTTTGCTTGCCCCAGGAACTGGACTACATCAGGAAGAACCTGTTTAGCTCCGTCCTGAGAATCTCGGGCAGGGTAAATATGTGGCTTCACTACGACGTAAGCCCCCCTTCCCTGCTCGTCCAGCCGACGGCCGGTAATTCGTAGCGCTTCATGCCACTGACTGGGTTTATGCTCCGCAGGTGATGGCCAACGTCTATGCCCAAATCGTCGGCCACAAACGAATGATTCTCTTCCCGCCGAGTGACGTGACACACCTGTCGTTTGCGCCGGGAGCGTCCAGCTCGAGCCTTGACGTGTTTTCAAAGCTCGATTCCCCGTCCTTGGCGGTGACACGCCCGCACGAAGCCGTTCTCAAGCCAGGAGACGTACTGTTACTGCCGGCGCTGTGGCTCCACACGGCTGCGCCGACGTCGGACATGAGCGTCGCCGTCAACATCTTCTTCCGCGACCTCGAGAGCGGATACGCCGCGGGCCGGGACGTGTACGGCAACAGGGATCTGGCGGCGTACGAGAAGGGCAGGCTGGACGCGGCCAGGATAGCCAAGGGCTTCCAACAATTGCCGGTCGAGACGAGACGATTCTACCTGTCACGGATAGCCGATGAGCTGCAGCAAGCCGCAGAGGGCGTGTGAAGGCTTGTAGGTACGAAGTATGAAGCACGAATTAAGTGGGCGAAGGCTTGTTAGAGTTGGAATTGGCGCCTCTGGTTGGTGGTGAAAAGATGGCCCGAGAGCTCCCCAGCTCAGGAGCGGGTCTCACATGTCTCCAATGACGCACTTCACGGCGGCTCCTTACACCGCGCTCTCACGCTGTCAGTCATCAGCAAATCGATCGACGACACAAGCGATGCGATACGGTACGCGCGCCTAGACGCAGGGCTCGCTCCCGTCTCAATTCTGCCTCTCCTTGGCCGGCAGGCGCAGAAGGGCTGGGCTGGGCAGGTGCGCGAAGAGAGCCGTCTCGCCAACAAACGAGGCTTGACTTATTGAGAGGGGAAGCTTCTCTTATCGTCCCCTCCCTTTCTCCCTCCATCTCTCTCTGCTCTGCCGCCGTCTCACTGTTACTACCCAACACTGTTATTATCCAACGCCCGCGTCTTTTATTCACCCACACGGCTCTGCTGGCAAGGATACTGCAGTTTGCCTTTGTTGCGGCCATCTGGTCAGTGATCCGCCCACAGCAAAGGTGAGAAGCTCGCGGCAGAAACACATGCAGACGAATCACGCCAGCTTCATCCGCCTCGACCCCAACCAACTCCGCGATTCATCATGGCATCCGCGTCACGCCCTCTGCTGCGGCGGCTGCTCATCCCCGGAGCCGCCGTCGTCACTGGGACAGCCATCCTGGTCTACTCGTACCGGCCCCGAAACATCCTCGGCTCCTCCTCCGCTGCCGTTCCACCACCCACGTATGGTCCCGACGGCTCCTTCACCATGCCCCAGTTCCCGCGCGTCAGGTCCCGTCTGGAGCAGCTCGCCGACCTGCGTCGTAGCTCCGATGCTGCCGCGGGGACCGAGTATGATATGCTCGTCATCGGCGGTGGTGCCACCGGGGCCGGCGTTGCCCTCGACGCGGCGACCCGCGGCCTTCGCGTTGCCATCGTCGAGCGTGATGACTTCAGTAGCGGTACCAGCAGCAAGAGCACCAAGCTCGTCCACGGCGGCGTCCGCTATCTCGAAAAGGCCGTCTGGAATCTTGACTACAATCAGTACCAGCTGGTTCGGGAGGCCCTCAAGGAACGCAAGTACTTCCTCCAGACTGCACCGCACTTGAGCATGTGGCTTCCCATAATGCTACCCCTGGATAAGTGGTGGAAGGCCCCATACTACTGGGCTGGAACCAAGTTCTACGACTTTCTCGCTGCCAGCGAAGGCATCGAGAGCTCATACTTCCTCACCCGCAGTAAGGCCCTCGAGGCGTTTCCCATGCTCAAGCAAACGGACCTCGTTGGCGCGCTAGTCTACTATGACGGCGCGCACAACGACTCGCGAATGAACGTCTCTATAGCCATGACTGCCGCCCTGTACGGCGCTACTGTCGCTAACCACACTGAAGTCACGAGCCTCATCAAGGACAACAGTGGCCGCATCTGCGGCGCCACAGTCAAGGATCTCGTGACTGCCAGAGACGGCAATACTGTAGGGGACATCACTGTCCGCGCCAAGTGCGTCGTCAACTGCACGGGCCCCTTCACCGACTCTATCCGAAAGATGGACGATCAAAAGTGCAAAGAGATTGTCGCCCCTTCGTCCGGTGTTCACATCATCCTGCCTGGGTACTACAGTCCGGCCAATATGGGCCTCATCGACCCTTCCACGTCTGATGGCCGAGTCATCTTCTTCCTCCCTTGGCAGGGCAACACCATTGCCGGCACCACCGACTCGCCGTGCGCAATTTCCCCCAACCCTCTGCCCGATGAGGAGTCCATCAGGTGGATTCTCGGTGAGATTAGCCAATACCTGTCGCCGGAGATCAACGTGCGACGGGGAGATGTGCTGGCTGCCTGGTCCGGCATCCGGCCCCTGGTCAAGGACCCCAAGGCCAAGAACACGGAATCGCTGGTGCGAAACCACCTGGTCGACGTCTCCCCCTCGGGCCTCTTGACCTGTGCCGGCGGCAAGTGGACAACGTACCGCCAGATGGCCGAAGAGTGCGTCGACGCTGCCGTCCAAGAGTTCGGCCTCAAGCCAAGACCCGTGACCGATGCCCCCCGCGTCAGCGGCACCGAGGTGGTGGATGACGGCGCCATCCTCGACGGTTCGTGCCAGACGCACAATGTCCGCCTTGTTGGGGCCCACGGCTTCAGCAAGACGCTCTTCATCCCGGTCATCCAGCACTTTGGCGTCGAGGCGGAGGTGGCCAAGCACCTAACGGAGAGCTACGGCGACCGCGCCTGGGCCGTGGCAGCCCTGTGCAAGCTGACGGACCAGCGGTTTCCGGCCCGCGGCGAGCGTATCTCGCAGCTGTACCCTTTCGTTGATGGGGAGATCCGCTACGCCGTGCGCCACGAGTACGCCCAGACGCCCGTCGACGTGCTCGCGCGGCGGACGCGACTGGCTTTCCTCAATGCCAAGGCTGCGCTGGAAGCACTGCCCAAGATAATCGACATTATGGCCGAGGAGCTCAACTGGGACCGCCCCCGGCAAGAGTTGGAGTGGACCGAGAGTACGTAAACGATTTCCTTCCTCACCCCTGTGCCGGTCTTGTTGGAAGGAGTCATGCCACTAACGCTCTGGACTACAGCAGTGACATTTTTAAGGTCCATGGGACTGCCCCAGCCGATGACGTCGGTAAGTCGCAAGCAGGTGGAACAGGGCAACCTCGACGACTTTGTCAACGATCTCGAGTGGAATATGTACTCGCGGCATGACAGGCCAACCGATGACTAGCCGAGGACACTAAGAGCAGGCTGGGCAGAAGCCCAATTGCCTTTTCCCATTTACTCTAGGTGGCAGCAGCACTTACCGCGGATGACGGATCAAAGGATATGTACGGGACAAATGGGAGAGATGCCTTTCGGGACAGGCGATTCCATAGTCTGGGAGGCCAGGCGTTTGCCATTTGTGTGACATCAAGTTTATCTACGGGGATATATTGACGCGGCTACTTCGTTCGGGATGGATCTATTCTGTTCTGTTTGCACCTAGACGTGGTGAGGCCGCGTCGGATTGTGAATGCACAGGTCCCTTTGTGTTTGAGAAAACCACCAGCTGTTTCTTTTCGATTGGAGCGGTTCCTCACTCACGACGGACGAGCTGGATGATGATTGATTGCACCGATTCAAAGTCTGCGCGACATGTGCCGAATTACCTATTATCATTATCTAGGCATTTTCTGTTCTGCAACGCTCTCTGCGTGTCGGCTTCTCCAAGTTTATCACACTTCTGCCAACACCGAGACCATACACAAGACGACGGTCATGGCCAAAAGGGAAATCCATCATGGGGAGTAGAAAATGGCTCAGTCCGTAGAGGTAGAGGCAGAGCCCAACCATCTTCTTTCAACGCGACGAGTCTCAACGATCGCCTGTACATGCTATGCAAAAGCAGAGAGGGGAAAATAAAAAGTTGTACAAATTATGCCGATATGTACATCCCTGTACATGTACAGAGTGCCCAAACTCCGCGCACCCCGCGCTCCAAGCAATGCCTTTCTATGATTTTGGTATCTCGCGCATGCAGAGTGGCCGTGATGATAACCTGAGGGAAGAAGATCCAAACTCGTTCCGTAAAACTCCCCGCTCCTGTAAAATGCGCTTGTCGTGTCTAAAGTCCGTTTCCATCATGCATGGGCTCGGCGGTCCAGAAGCCAGCCTGACAATCTCATTTCTCTTTCCCACTTTGGGATTCCATCAACTCCATCAAGTCGTTGCGCCAGCTCCACATGTTCGGCTCCCCGACGAGTTTGAGCGGACACTGAGCACACGCTGAAGTAGGTTGCTCTTTTGCGCCACTGCTCTTTCGCCGTGGAGTGAAGCACATGCGGAGCCAAGGTCGTCCGAGTCTGTAGTGTCTCTGTCGGCCACACGCCGGCGGTTCCATGCGGCGTCCCATCCGTACATGTCGTGGTTCGGCGAGGCGTAGCAAAACGCATCAGAGCCGGCATTGATCATGATAGTATCCGCGTCTTTGCATTCTGAGCGTGGCTCCGAAAAGCGGGACAAAACGGACAGAGTCGGGTTTGCGCCGAAGGTCGCGCTCCGAGACCGTGATGCCGCAACGAGGTCCTCGATGGATGGGATGAGCAAATAAGGGCAGTGAAGCCTGTAGTTCCGTCTCGTGCGAGCAGCCTTCTGAATCATCCAAGCTCGGTGCCCAACGTGAGCGGTGCCCGGTCTCCCGATAGCCATGTCATCCCTCGGGCTCTCGCTCCGCCGCCCGTCATCGACTCGCCGCAGCACATCGCACCTTGCTACGGGTGCCAGGGACAGCCGTCGATCTCGATAAGACGTTGCCCACTCGGAAGACGAACTGCCAAGGGCAGCTGCAGCATCTTCGTCACGGGCAAGGTCAGGTGAGTCAGGGTCGCGCACGGCCTGTAACCATCAAAAGGCGTGACCATGACTCGTCTCTAGCAAGGATGAGTCGCAATCGGTGCCAGATGAGGTCGGCGTAGAGCGCCGACTAGACCCCTTGCGGCTGAAGCCGAGCTTTGCTCCCACCTTTTTCCAACCCTTGTTGTGCGCGGCCACGGCACGTTGGAAGCCGCCGGGCGAGGTGTTGAAGGTATATTCCGACGTCGGTGGTGTTGTCGGCGGGGTCATGGGCTCCATGGCCGGCGGCGAATTGCTGTCACTGTCGTCGGTGAGCCCGTCGGAGTCGACGGAGTGATAGGTCGAGGACCGTACGGGGTAGCCACTTCCACGGCCGGCGCTGTTGTGAGAACTTCGCCGGGGTGATCCGGCGCGCTCCTCGCTAGGGCTGGCAAGCTGGAGAGGCGCGACGGACTGGAGAAAGGGGACGAGAAGAGAGTCGTTCATGAGCTCGTAGATGATGCGGCCAGCGTCTTCCAGCTCGGAGGGGTGAGGAGGGGTAGGCCCGTATGGCAGGTTCAGGAGGCGGTCTCGGACGCGGGCGGGGATGTTGACCTCGCGCGGAGCGCACGGGATGATGTACACCTGCATGAGCTTTTCCCACCAGCCGCAGACGCGCTCGTTGCTCTCGCGTGAGGGCGGATTCTCGGCGGCGAGCTGGTCGTAGAAGGCGGCGTAACGCTGCGAGTCAAGGGTGAACTCCAGCGTCTCCATGCAGTGATTTTGGGAGAGATAGGCCATGAAGGCGCTCAAGGTCCAGGGGGGCGGGGACGTGTCGAGGAGGATTTCAGTGAGGGTGGGGGGTCGAGTTGCCATGATGAATCGCGATGAGCAGGTTGACTGAGCGTAGAAGCCGCTGGCAGGGCGCGACGTATGCTCATCAAACGCGAAATAGTCGTCGAAGGCGGACGCGAGTTTGGGCGACTGTTCTTGGGGGATTGTGATGAGGTAGACCGGGGATGGACGCTGTATCCTCGGTTTGACCATATCTACAAGCACCTTGGTCCCGACAGTCTGCCTCGCCGAGTGGGAATATCGAGGAGGCCGAGGCAGCCGGCGCGTGCTCAATTGCTATGGCGGGACACCAAGCAGCGCGCGGAGACGTCGGCTCCAGGTAGATGATGTGTGTCGCAGCAAAGCGTACGACGGTTCGCAAGGACGAGGGTCGCGGCCGTCGAGGAAAGCACACTCTATCTGGCTTCTGCGGATCTCGAGTCGTCAACAGGGCGTTGCGTCGGTTAATAAAGGATGCTAGGGCCAAGATGGACGGAGGACGGCGGCGAGCCGCAGCGAAGGGGGACTGGAATGCCAGGTGGGTGGTGGCGCGGGAGGGCAGTGATGGATCCAGCGAGGGAGGGTTTGGTGGCTTGCGGTTGACACGGAGTCTATCGGCGCAGGGAGGCCCAAGGGACGCTTTTGGCGTTGGGCGTTTCGTGGGCAAGCCCAGAGCTGTGCAGGCGTTTGACAAGCGACTTCCGAAGGAATCGTCGCTGTTCGAGACTCGAGATTCGGGATTGTCCAGCAGCGAGGCCCGGTCTAGGGTTTGCGGGGCGCGCGGGATGGCTCGAGGGTGGCAGTGGCGTGGGTTCGAGAAGAAAGCTGCGTCAAGCTGAACGCGGTCCCGGGGCTGAGCAAGCGAGCGCGCGCGCGGGAAAACGAACGACACGCGTACGTCGCGGGCGCGATCGAAGCGATGTGGATGGATGGAGCGAAGCCAGGCAGGCGGGCAGGCAGGCAAGCGGCAGGCAGCAGAGCGGTGGTGTCGTGAGCGGCGTGGGGCGTCTGTCGATGTCGTCTGCCTGTGGTATTAAGAATACGAGTGCTATACGCTCGCTCGGCGGCGTCTATTGTGGTCCTGGATCCTGATTGCGAGGGCGAAGGGACAGTCGAGGTCGTGATCAGGGCAGGACGGAGACGATGGTGGACGGCGGAGACGGCGGAGGCCGGCAGTGGCATGTACTTGTATGGCCGCTCCCGTACTCGGTAGACTCGAGAGGATCCATACGTACTGGGCTTGCCGGTTCGTCGAGTAGCAGTCTGTGTGGCCTGCATACTCGTACTCGTAGCACCGCAGCGTCATGCACGCCACCACCTACGGAGACGACGATGGGCACGACGCTAACGCGGATGGGGCCTGAGGCGCCCGCACCGCAGCGAACCCTGCCTTTCCTGCTTAAGCACCGCAGCCCCCAGCGCCAGCGCCGCAGCCCCCAGCACCCAAGCACCCAAGCACCCAGTCACCCAGTCACCCAGTCACTTACCCTGGCCATCCGAGTGGATTCGATCGCAAGGGCCTCTCTGGCCTGTCTTGCCGCTCTTTTTCTTCTTCCGCCATTCTTTTCGGGGGCCCCGCCGCCGTCGCCGCTGCGCATCTGCTGGGTTGGTGGCATGGTCGCAGTGGATGTGACGGCAGACGGCAGCGCGCGCGTCCATGTCTCTCCTCCCCGGTCCCTGGACTCGTACTTGCACGCTCACGGGCCGTCTCCCTCCCCCTTCTCCCCCCTTTCTCCAGCTTCTACTACCGGCCAGGACAGAGTTTGACTGGATGCTGCGTTTGTAAGCGGCGGCCATGGCCGGTGGGGAGGCGACTCTTCAATTGATCAGCTGGCGCACGACAAGAATCGCCTGGTGGGTCCACTTGTGCTGGCTGCGGCCATGGCGCTGGCGCTAGAAGGACGCTAGAAGACGCTTGAAAACGCTTGAAAACGCCTCACTGGCCAATGGGCTTTGTGCGCCTCAGCCAGTGAGTGAGTGGCTGGGCAAAAGAGAGGGGGGGGGGTTACAACTTACGGTGCGTTAGGTTCAAGGGGCCCAGCGAGTCCAGTGGAAGTCGAGCGAGTCTGGCAGAGCCCAGCATCCATGAGCCCCTTGGCAAGGGCGCGCACGGCTCGTCAACTCGCCCACTGCCCCGTTGACCAGGGCCCTACAGCGCCTTGATTGGGTCTAGCCCACGGAAACAGATGCGACACGTTGGATTGTCGATGTGTCGCTGGTGTGCTGATGTCTGATGATGGATGGATGATGTCGATGACGGCAGTTGCAGGACGGGTGGGTTGCAGCTTGCGCTTCGCTCTGCATCCATCTGCATCCATCTGCTGCATCCGTCTGCACCCCTCTGCTCGCGACCTGGATCTCGCCTGTTGGCAACAGACATCAGCAGATGTGCCGGCACTTTACGTACCAACGTGCAGGACAGGGCGGTACCTCTTATTAAGAATGTGCGATTGTGCATGACAAACAGCGGTCGAGGGTCACGGAGTACGGACTCCATTGAGTACGGAGGCCTGGCTGAGTTGCACCCGAGCGCCCGTACTTGGTAAAGGCGCCGAGTACGAGCACGCACTTCGTACAGTACTCGTACATGGTCCTGTGGAAGGCGCGTGGAAGCATTGATGCAGGAGCTTGTGATGCCATCCAGTGCCATCCACTGCCATCCATCCACTGCCATCCATCCACTGCCATCCATCCACTGCCATCCATCCACTGCCATCCATCCACTGCCATCCATCCACTGCCATCCACTACATCCATCCACTGCCATCCATCCACCCAGCCCAATCCACAGTGCCCAACCCAACCCCGCACACACACAGGCGCAAACACCAGCCAGCAGCACCTCACCTGGCTCACCTCGCCGTCACCAACAGCAGCAGCAAGCTCGCCGACAGGGCGCGCCTATCCATCTGCCAATGTACGGAGCACCTTATCCGACACCGGGGAACTGGAGGTGCGAGATCAGACTAGGGAGGGACAGCTGTCGCCTGAGGAGGGCGTCCATCTCACCAACCCCGCATCCGGCTCGACTCGAACAGCGCCCACAATGCATGGCGGGTAGCGTTATTATGTTATTCATATGCTGGACGGGTCACTGTCCACAGTCCGTCAGACCACTGAGCCTGCAGCGCCGTTTTTGTGCAATCCAGTGGTTACTTTCCGAGGTGCATTCATGCCCTAGCCTATCCGTCTGTACGAGTACCTCGAACGAAGCATGTATCGGAAGACGGAGGCGACAGCTTGGAGAACCCGGCTGGGCCACAGGGCAGTGTCTTCTGGGAGCACCAGGCCAGGTGGATGCCTCGCGAGCGATGATAAAACGGCGTCGCAGCCAAAGTCACGTCGTACGATGGTGCCTCTCCTGCAACAGCCACTGTACGTAGTACTCGTAGTCTACACACCACTCACGACAACTTCCCGGCATACGAGTACAGAGCAGCGGTCGGTCAACATCAGCAACACCATCATCGGCCACTGGCAACCACTCGCCTGTGCCAGAACCGCATCCCTCGCCTCGGCACCTGCAACACTTGCCGACGTCGTCGCATCGTCGCATTGAACCCCACACCGCTGCCCTGCGGCGCCGTGCAGGAGGACCCTCTCAACCTCTGCACCTCTGAGTCCTCGTCCGTCTCCCCACCACCAGACGATCAAACAGTCTGTGATCATGGTCACGTTTCCCGGAGGCAGCGGGACCTGTCGTTTCCATCTCGCGCTGGCAAGTCGGGCTTGGTTCCCGCTCCACTCCCTCCTCGCCAAGTCGATGGCAGGGATCGCTAAATCGAGCCCCCTCGGGGACCCCTTGCAAGCGCAAGCCCTTACCATGCATTGTTTCCTATTCATGATGAATCCCATCCCCCAAGTGCATGTGCGAGCGCCGGGACCTGTCGCCATCGTCAACGACTCCGAGGCAATGACAAACTCGTGCGCATGACTCTTGTCGACGGTTAGTCGCTGTCTCTATTGACTCGGCCCGCCGCCGCCGCCGCCGCCGCCATGTGCCCTGTTTATTCCCGTCAACCTGGTTGCTGGCAACATTGACGAGCCGATTCATGCACAGCTGTGCCCTTCCGTGCCCTCAGCTTAAACGTCTTCGAGTGTTGCTTGCTACGTACAGTAGCTCACCTGGCAAGGGTGATATCCATGTAGCATCTGCCGGCCATCGTCCGCTGCCCCCACAAGCTACGAAGTACCTCACTCGTCAAGTCGTCGTCGTCTGTCCTTCTCCGCATGATGCACGCTGCAATGCTGCAGGTTACTTGGCTTGCCGCCACGCGGGCGCGGAGAAGCAAAGAACGGAAAAGCAAAGGGGCAACGGCGGCTCGCTCATTCGTTCGCGTCATTATTGCCAACGCATCACACATGTCCCTGTCTGTCCCTGTCAATTCGCAACTTGCGTCGATGGCTTGCACGCTACTGCCCATACCTTCGTGCCTCTACTAGCCGATCACACTTTGGGACCTACGAGTTTCAGAAAGCATCTCTAGGACGCATCCGTACGTGCGCGGTGTGTAGGACTAAGCAATACGTAGTCTGTACTTGGTCAATCCGTGCAGCTACTGTATTCGCGGCAGCCCAACCACAACACCCATCACGGCTGGGTCAAAGCAATGAGATTCCAGAAGCCCTGTAAATGCCGTCCTTTGGATCAGCCAAGCCGTGTCTATCACAGCGGCAGCTCATTGGTCCTGTGTTCGCGGCTTGCGACACATTGCTCAGACGGCCAATCTCGAGCCTTTCCACACATTCCACACAGCCTCTGCTTCGTATGACGGAAGGGAAATGCAAGGCGCCGCCTCTCTCTTCCATCCACCAGCCATCGGGATGACATACGCCGATATGCCGCGGACCAATCTCATTGTTTCCATCCCGAGCCGTCCTCAACTCTGTTGCCAGCGGTGGCGAGGGGGCTACGCAATTTGCCCAGGGTGCGCATGCAATCAGTCGTACCACGACATGTTGCATCAAGCAACCGCCGTGGTCCGGTACTTGGCCGGACGGACATTGACGGACTGATGGATGCCGTCAACCCTCTCGAGGCCGAGTGCCACCGCTCACTCGCCGACGGAGGCTGCCGAGCTACGGGTTGCATACATCCCTAGCCGCCTCACACACAAGCATCAGCCATGCTTGTTCATCAGATAGGACGATTACAATGGCCATGGCGATTCCAAATGCGATGTGGAGCAACCCCTGGTCTGGTCTGCAACGACAAGCGTCTTGCTTGGGAGACAGACACCAGGCGACTGCGCAAGACGGGTATCCCGCCGTTGTCCCAGTCTTGTGGGTTCGTCCAACTCGTACGGTAGACGTGTTCTAGCACGCCCTTGTCACTGCGATCCTCGCCGTGTCCGTCCCCGGTTTCTCTCGCAAATTGACACCAGCAACCACGGAGTAGGCGATACTGACCTGCGAGTACCGAGTAAACCCCCACGCCGTGGTCCCTGAGTTGACGGTCATCTGAGTCACGCTCAAGCGCCACAGAGACATGGGGCACCCTTCGCTGGAAGTTCGCTCCGAGGCGGCTACTAGAGTAGCGAAAGCCAAGTACGAGGAACGGCGCGTCGTCGAGAGGAGGCTGCATACTCTCTTCAGCCCCTGCGGCTGTGTATACTAGGCCCATTCACGGATGCATTTTTTACCTTGTGAACTTGCAACCCACGGCTACGACGGCTGGCTACTGGTCAGTCGTGCTGCCGAGCAAAGGAACAGGCTTGAAGCCACCTCTGGCGACAGCCGACGGGCGGCCGTTGAACCGTGCCCGCGGATCGTTTCAAGCCACTCTCATTGGCAGTCCAATCCCATCTCTGTCTCGCGGGCTGGCTGCGGGATGCGGGCGTCTCCATCTGCGCTGCAACGGCACAGAGGACGCGGAGTCGCGCGCCGCTGCTTGGGGTTCGTCGTCCGTTCTGTGTTGCATGTGTGGACAAAGTACGAATTACTCGCATGTACCAACTAACTAACTAGTCCGTACAGGCAAACAGGCCCCTCTTCCTTGCTTCATGACAACAGCATCGGACGGGCCATGGATGAGTCGCGCAGTCTTTCGATTTAGCTGAAGCTGAATCAGAATTAGCTAGCGGATTTATGTCGTGCTCTCCCATCAACTCTGCACTCGTACTCCGTACGACGACCTTGACCAGTCCGCATCCGTCCGAGTCGTGCTTCGTCGGCCCGGCACCGCCGCAGCGAAGTCGCAATTGCGGACAGGGAAGCGCAGAAGCCTTGGACTATTGCAGGGGCGCGAGCTTCTAGAATCCTTCCCGCCTCGGCCAAGGCGCCATCATGGCGAGTGCAGATTGGATCGCGTCCGCGCATCTCCACTGCACCCGGCCACGCCGACGGCCGTCCGACTCCATCCTCCCTTTTTCAAGACTCGACCTCCTTGCAAGGGGCGAGCCGAGGCCATGGATCGAGCATGGAGAAGAAGAGTCCGACAAATGAAACGCCGCCAATCTGCCCGGTCGGGCCTCGAAAAACTCGAAATAGTCCATCCTCCTGCTCGTAGCGGACGGATGCCGTACCCTGGTGATGCATCTTGATTCTTGAAATCCTTTCCGCTTGCCAGGGGGGGCGGTCCCCTCATCCTCCTCGCTTCGCCCCTTGCTACCCGCCCATGCATACATACGAGTACTTCGAAGTACGAATACACTGCGCGCGCATCTTGGGAGGTTTTTTTTTCTCCGATGCATGCAGGGAGGAGCAGAAACAAACAAGAAAACATCTTCCTTGTTTCTCGTCCTCGTACGGAGTACATGCATGCACGGATACGCCGTCTGTTTCAAAACCCCATCATCACCGCATGGCCTCATCGCATGTACGTACGTACGAGTCGTACCACCCCATCAGCCCACCTTTCCGTCGCGCAACCCCACAAAGAGAAGAGAAAGAATCCGCTCACGATCTTCTGCCCTTTGCCTCCCTCCCTCGCCGCGGCGGCGAGCGAGAAGACTCCAAACCTGCAACAGCGGGTGGCGCCTCGGCAAAGCCGCTTTCTGGCGGTTTACGAGTTCCCTCCAGGCTCCCGAGATCCACTGCCCAGCTTCCAACCGAAGGAGACTGGTCGACCGAGCCGTCAGCTGTACGAGTATGTACGAGTACTCATAGCCTGGGCGTTGGTCCGTAGTGCATACCAAGCTTTTTCCGATACCGCCCGGCTTCTTGTCCATTCCTCTTCCTTCTTCAGGGGCAAGGGGAGCAGCGAGATGGGGCCAAGGGGGAGGGAGCCCTGCATCTGCGCGCTGCATCCTGCACGCCGACCAGCCGATGGATGGCATGGGACTTTTGACGCAATCTCGATCCCATCTGTCCACCAGGCACCTGGCTGTCCCCGTTCGAGCTGCCAACGCCGTGGATGCTCCGTAGGTTGTTATAGGTATGGAAAGGAACTACAAGTACGTCCGTAGCTAGCTACAAGGTGCAGTCATACGGATACTCTGCAACATATCGTCATGGGCTAGTCATGGCAAAGGACCACCACGCCAGATGTACTTACTTGCAGTCGTTAAGGCACTGCATGATGCTCCTCTGTACCTTGATATGCGCCGGGCTACAAGCAACTACATGTACAAGAGTCTCTGTTCATGCGTGTACAATCATGGTGATGAAGCCCTCGTCCAGCCATGACATCAGTAAGCGTCCCACGACTGCGTCTTCATCTCTTGACAAGGTATAGCAATGTCACGGCATTAAATCCCAGGCAAATGAATCGTTTCAATGCGTCATTGTCGTCTGTCCAACCTGAAGCGACCGGTACTCTAACAGATACTCTAACAATGCTCTCGCCGACTTCCTTCGGCCGCGGCGGGCCAGCTTCATCTTCTTCATAAGCCTTACCAATTTTCGCCTCCTTCCACTTTCTTCGTACCCATCGGGCTGTCACCCGTGTTCGGTCCATCATCCAACCAAATACAGCCGGCCGCCTGTTCTCCTCTGCTCAATCACTAGGTACCCTGCTTGTCTTGCACAGGTCTCATCCCTCGTCTCCCTTTGCAACGTCTAAGCATGATCCGAGACTCGACTTTTCCAAACAGACAGCGTGAACCGAAACAAAAAACACGCAGAAACCTCAACGCCCAACTCCTGGTATCTCTGGGACGGCCCAAGCCGTCTGGCTCCCCCAAACGCCTCAAATTTTCATACTGTCGCAAAGCAAAGGACTCAGTAGACCCCAAGGTCAAACTCGCCATGGAACCCGCCGTTCTTCAGCATGGCGGCGATTCGAATACGCTGCAACGGCATGTCTGCCGCCACGTAGCTGTCAATTGGGCTCAAGCCCAGTGCCAGACACATGGCATTGGTGATGGTGAAGACACCACAGTCGTACGAGTTCGTCTGCGCGGGCGCCTCGTACCGCTCCACCCTCCACTCCGACTCATCAAACTTGTCCCCCAGGATGTGTTTGACCCACGTCATCGCAATAGTCGTGTACGCGGATGACCCGTGCGGATTGAGGGAATCCATGTGTGCCACAGTCCTCTTGGAGGGGCGAATGACGATCAGCGTCCAGTGGGAGTTCTGGCAAATGGGCAGGAAGATCGTGTCAACATCCAACATGTTCTCTTCCGTCACACCGCAACGCCGGAGCGTTCTTTCTGTCCCCTCAGGTCCCTTCTCCAGAAGTTTCTTGAAGAAGAACGAGTTCAAGGCCAAACTCTTGCGAGTCTGCTTCTTGACATCCTTAATGCCAGCCGCCTCGTTGATCGCCCTGTCTATCCAGGAGATGGAGCCATTGATAATCTCATCGTTGACCCAGTGTGTCGATGGTATGACGGTGGTAAAGTCATGCCGTCTCAACTCTGTGTTGTCGCCGCTCTTGGCCTGTATCACTGAAGGCTGTGCATCCAACGCGGAGTAGGCTAATGTCTTCGAAGACTCGCTGAGAGGCGCGACAAGATGCTGCAGCGGTGCGCGTAACTCACGAGCCTTTGCGAGTGCCGCTTGCAGTTCGCGCCGCCTCTGCTCCTCTGCGGCCCTCTGTGCCGCCTCTTCCGCCTGCCTGGCCGCTTCGGCAGCCACTCGTGCCTCTTCTTCCGCCTTCCTTGCCTGTTCGGCAGCTTTCCGTGCCACCTCACTCTTCTGTCTTTCAATCGACTTCCTGGCTTCGTTGCTCAATGTGAAGCCCGGGACTGGAGGCATATCCAAGAGTTCTTGGATGCGAACTTCTGGGTCAACCGCAGCCTCTCTGCGTTGCTCGCCAGGCTTGGCCAATCTGTCCGTCCGAAGCCAGGGTGAGCGCTCATCATCTTCAGGGACCCGAGTGGCTTTCCCATAGAAGAAGTTGCGAGGTGTGAGCGGGCGTTTTTGCGTTTTTGCTGTACCTGGCACTTCCAGTGCAGCATGGAACCCGTTGACAAGAGTCTCGTCTTCTGCTAGTTCAACATCGTGTTCAAGCAGCCTGGGCACGTCCAAACCAGTGTGTGTCCGCGGTTGTGGACTAAGGGTGCTCTCTGTGAAGCGCACAGTCTTCGGCAGGCGCGACGTCTTGAGCCGCTTTGGCGTAGTTTTCCCAATGGGCTTGGGGCGATTTCGAAGAGCCGACGTCACCTCTGCAGCATCGGCACGGGTAGGAGGCTCCTTAGCCACAAAATCGCTAATGTAGCTTTCCCTGATGACTCGGTGGGCATCGCTCTCTGTGTAGAACTCCGAGCGGAACTCTTCGGGTGTTATCTCGGAGATTCTGCTCTCCAGGTAGTCCGCGCGCAGGCGCGCGGTCCTGGTGGTGTCCGTCTTGGTAATGACCGGAGGGGGAGATCCCACTGGTCCAGGAGGGGTGGAGGGTGCATCAGGAGTCTCCTCTGCCTCCTGCCGGGCAGGCTCCTCCTCATCTTCGGGGAAGGATCCAGGGAGCAACAAGTGCAGATCCAAGTCTGTACGCACAGGGGGAGGAAAGAGTTGAAGAATTTGTCCATGGTATATCTCAGAGACAATGAAACTCGGCGCAGGTAAGTTGATTCGGAGCGCCTGCAGATCGAGAATGATTCGATCGATGAACTCGGTGTCAACGCGTTCCTCGGGGCGCGCGTTCCCAGCTTCGAGAATTCGGTTGCAAATGGTAGGGAATGGGGCTGCAGAAAGGAAGTTCTGCGCCAAAAGGAGTTTCTCGAGCACAGCAGGCTCAAAGTTGTAGTCCGCATCCAACGGGACAACAGGATATGTGCGTTTGTGTTTGAAAAAGAAGCCAACTTCATAAATATTGTTGCACATTCGAATGCAGTTTTCCAAATGTTCGAAGAAGGCATCGCACATGTCTTTCTTTCCAGAGAATAGGAACTGGAGATCAATCGGGTTCTTGTATAGAACGTGGCTGAGCGGCTGAAGAACTTTGTTCATTGCATCCCGGGACTCATGAGAGGCGATGATGTTGCCAGCCCGGCGGAGATTGTTCAGGAAGCTTTGGTTTGCTTCAACCAGGTTGTGAAAAGAAGCCTCATTCAACCAGGAGGCGTTCGAAGCGTCCGGTGGCGTCAGCCTGCGGCGCTTGTTGGCAACATGGTTGTGGGCCAGCTCAGAGTGTGCAACTCTGACAAGGGAGCGAAGCTCGGCTACATTGTAGGATGTGCGATGGACTGGTCTAGCGTTAGCAGCTGCAGTGAAGCTTGGGAGTTAAAGGCAAGGGACTGCAAACGTACAGATATGGGCGAGTCTTTCGCCGAAGCCGGTGACAGTAGAGAAGACGTTGGACATCATCCCAGTGATTCGTCCAAGGAAACGTCTCCCTCCAAACAAACGACGCGATTCCTAAACTGTGTTAGCGATGTTCAGGGATAAGAGCCGCAGGCTGGGCAAAGAAACAAGGGACTAACCTCAGTCTCCTAGGTGAGGGTCGGGGTGTCTGGGAGGGCGGGTCCCCCGCGAGAGATGGTGGCACCAGAGTCGGCGATGCTAAGGTCGTGCAGTGCGGCAACCAGTTCAATCTCGGTAGTATCAGCGCGTCTCTTGCGAGAAATACGGCCATTGGTTATGACAAAGTCGGGATTGGGCCTAGGAGAGGGCTCAAGACTGGCGGCGTGCTGAACAGCCTGCTGAGCAAGATGCTGTGTGGCTGCAGCCTGATGGATCGCGGCGGCGATCTGCTGTGCAGCCTGCTCACCGGTGGCGGCGTGCTGAACGGGTGCAGTCTGTTGAAAGGTGAAAGGTCTGGTCCGATGAGTGGCGGCAAAGCGCTGGAGAGGAGTCTGCGGGAGAATTGCAGTCTGCTGGACAATGGAAGCGCGATGAGCAGCTTGAATCTGCTGGAGATGGGCAGCCGCCCTGGCAATGGTAGCAGAAGGCTGCTGAGGGACGCCAGTTCGCTGACGAGCGGCAGTGCGCTCAGGACGCGGGGCAGTGCGAGCCTCCTCTGCAGCGCGAGCCTGCTGCTGCAGGCGAGCCTGCTGGCGACGAGCCTTCTCCTGTTTGCGGTTCTGGGCGGATTGATGATAAAGGCGTTCTCGCTCAGCCTGAATCTTGGCGTTGCGTATATCCTCGAGTGCAGTATTGCCAGGCTTGAGCACCGGAACCTTGGTGTCTGCAAGGAATCGGGCGTTGGGTCTTTCAACGCGTCGAGGCTGAGTGGTGGGGTAGTGACGAGGCTGGTCAGGAGGCTCGTTGTCATACACCAGGCGACGTCCCGCAGCTTGGGCGTCAAAGCGCTGGCGATAGTGAACAACTCGCTCAGCGCGCGGAGGCTTGCGAGAGATAGAGGCTTCGGTGCGGCGTTGGTCAGCGGCTCTTCTAGCGCGAACTGCCTGAGCGGCGATGTTGAGACTGTAGGCAGGCATGATGGACGTGACAACAAAGACGAAGAAGAAGAGGGAAGGGGGCAAGAGCTATGCAGTGTGCAACAGGGTGTGTCGCGGGTGTGTGTGCAGGCAAGTGGCGAGAATTCGTTGTGTTGATGAAGGTGTGATGGGAGCTTGTGTGGTAGCTGGCAAGTTCAAAGGATGAAGCTGGCAGGTTCAAAAGCAGAGGCAAAGGCGGCAGTTGCGGAAGTGGTATCAGAGTCGACAAGTGTGCTTGTGTACGAGTGCAAAATCTTCAAAGTGCAAGAACAGTCTGAAGTTGAAGGAGGAAAGAAAGGAGGAATTGGGGGGGAGAGAAAAGCGCGTACCTTAAGCTCCAAGGACGCGGCGCGCCGCAGTCAGTAGCCGTGGCCCGGTGGCGGCGCGCATGACGTGATATAGATTCGCGTTCGGTAAACAATGCCGCTGAATAGACGAGAATGGCGCTGCTGGACGGCGGGCCGCTGGCGTTGCCGAGCGCTGTTCGCTGGAGGTCGCTGGGAGGTCGCTGTGGTGATACTGGGAATCGCTGAGCTGCAGTGGCTCGTAGTGGTGTTGAGGGGAGTTTTCTAGCTGGCAAAACCTCGGGCCAGGGCTCTCCAGTGGGGTGACAGCTGTTGCCAGCTGGCGCCAGTTTTCTGGGGTACCTCATTGGTTGATACTAGCGTTGGCCTAAGGCGACACGTGACTTCGTGAATCACCCCTGCAAGGATCTATTGGCCATTGACCCTGCCGCATCCTGAAGATCTGACCGAGGCTTGGCAGGTACGTACCCACCGCGGCCCGGGACAATACGTACCTTCCCGCGACAATCTACGAGTACGAAGTACGCCAGCAGAGGACGAAATTCGCCGTTGTGGGCACGTCTTGCTCACCTTGCTGTCCACAAAAGTCCTGTCCACAAAAGTCCTGAACGCGCTACAGTCCAGGTAATTACAATTATTCCTGCCAGGCGATAGCAAGCGGTCGAAGTTAATAATTCAGCGGTCGTATTGTACGCATCGTGGCCACGAAAAGAGCCCGAACATTCAGCAGAGAAGGCGCCTGCAGGATGTGCCCGCTTGGCGGTGCAAAATGTACTTGCTTCCGTACTCAATTCATGACAGACCCTCGAGCGAAAATCACCATTGTCCATCCTACAGTGCAAACTAGAAAATGTCTGCCACGTATTTATTTCCATCTCTGCTAGGGCGGGACTAAAGATGCCGCGACAGCTAACCAACATATAAAGCTGCACCATCCCCAAGACTCTTTTACAACAATCGCGAGACTGCCTCCACCAATCGTGCCAGTACCAACGTCCCATTATAGCTGCGAAACCAGCTGTCCGAGCTTCTTGGTGCAAAACGCCGAAAAGTAGTCGTTCAGGGCATCGACGGTCCCGTTGCCTTCGACGAGGCTCGCCACCATGCCAACATATCCATCTGGCCGTACCACCACGACACCGCCCCTTTCTTCGTCCAGCCCCATCTTGGCGTGCGCTGCTGCGTTTGCGTTGGGCACTCGGCGATCCCATATGTCGTCTGCATAAATGTGTTCTCGGTAGCGCGCGAGGACGCCTGGCACATCCCGCGAGATTTCAACCCGGCTCCGCTTGCTGGCCAACACGGTACACAGCGTGAAGAAGAGGCTGTGTGGGTTGTGGCTCTCGTGGTGTGAGACCATGCCAACGTCCGGCCGTGTGTATGCTGCGTAAAAGGATCGTGTGCTGCTCAAGCCATTGGCAAAGTCAAGCAGCGCCTGTCTCGAAACGCACGGGTTTCCAGCAAAGATGAAGATGCGGAACGAGCCGTTCAGAGGCACTTCCTGCTCAAGATGGACCACATTGGCATCCACGACCCTCGTCACATCCGAGTTGATGAAAACGGAACCCGGTATGAGCTTGGTCCCCCTCGGATGCATCAGCGGCGACTTAGCCGGGTGGTTTGGCGACCAATTCAGAGAGTTCGCCCCGTAAGACACGCCGTAGCCACTGGTAAACTCGCATGACTCCTTAAAAGTCTTGATGAAGTCGTTGTCCTGAAGCTCGCCGGCCTCTTCGTCATCCGCCGATGCTGCCTGCGCCTCACAGGGAGCGGGCTGCCGCTGCGAGAAGAGCTTTGCGTATCGGTTGTCGAAGTCTAAAAGGCTTTCTGCCACGCTCTTCCTCTCCGACTCGTATGTCTTGAGGAGGTCCCGGTCCGCAAAGCCACTTTCAACGGCGTGGATCTTCCACGCCAGGTTCAGTGCATCGAGAAATGCCGTGTTCATGCCTTGCCCTGCCTTGGGCTAAAAGTTGCAGGCATCAGTAGAAAATACCGGGGACCGGACAGGGTCGGTGTCTTACGCTGTGTGTGTGGCAGGCGTCGCCGCCCAGGAATACGCGCTGATCCAGGGTATACCGATCCGAGATGCCCTGACCGATCGGGTAGACCGAATACCACTCAACACGCTGCCACTCAATGGAGTATGGATGCAGAATATTTTTTGCGGACTCTTGAACTTCGGCCTCGGTCGCTGTCTTTCTCGGATTCCAGTCGGCATCCGTCGACGAAGCGATCTGGATGTAGAGGCGAACCATGTTATCCTCCCTAGGGATAACCATAATGGAGCCATGTTCGCTGTGAATGGTGCATTTCATCTGTATAATTGTCGGTTAGATGTTCTAGATATACAATTCCAGAAGGCTGACCTTTATGTCGGGAAAATCTGTCTTGACAACGCCGTCCATGACGCCCCAGACGTGTTGGATGGGATCCCGGTGCTGGATGCCAATGTTGAGCTGCTGCCGTATCAAAGACCTCGCGCCTTCTCCACCAAAGAGGTATTTGGCTCGCACTGTCTCGGAGATACCTCCATCGACGTGCCCGAGCTCCACGTGAACAGGATAGTCAGGGTTATCCTTTTCGTCTGAACGGAAACCCCTGATGGTCCACGGCCGTTGTATCTCAACACCACGTTTCTCGAGATCGCGGATAAAGACTCTTTCGATGTGGCCTTGGTGGAGCAGTGTCGTGAAGGGATAACGGGCATCGATGAAGCTTGGGCAGCTGGCCCAGGTGCCCGTCCTGGCGATGCCCTGGCCGGATTGGGATGGATCCCAGAAGGCCACCTCGTAGACTCGGGCAGGCCTGTGGGCCATGATGTCGGCCTTGAGCCCCATGTTCCGGATCAGATCAAGGGAACGTGGCTGAATGCCATCGGCTCGGCCAGTACGCGTGGGTTCTGGCCTATTATCGATGTGCTTGATCTTGTAACCCCAACGTGCCAAGCATGTCGAGAGCATTAGGCCAACAGGCCCAGCCCCTACGATGACTTCGAATCCTGTTAGCATCCGAGAAGGCAGCTCAGGCCTGAGCCGTTGAGGAGGAGAGGATGATGCTTTGATGGAAGTTGTGGCATACCAATGTCATATGACCGAGGTCCTTCCTGCTGCACATTCTTATCAAACACCATTTCGATAATTGAAACAGCGCAAGAAGCGCAGAGCTATACCGACGAATAGGCAGGCACGCGCAAGGGAATATCTCTAAAAAGCGATGCTGGGAAGCAAAGCAGAAACAAGACAAGCTCGCGATAACAAGATATCGGACACAAGAGTTGCCCAAAGAAAATATGTTGATATCAACAAGTTTTTTTGCTTATGAACATGAAAAGTTCGACAGAACAGTCGTGAGAAAGAGGAGGCTTCTAAAGAAAAGCTGTCTACTACTTGATAGTTTGATATGGAGGCCGAAACAGCCTCCCAAGACTATTCCCTGCTAGTGATGTGGAGGAGTTTGAACTTGGGGGCACTAAAACCACGGCATGAGATTCGGGACAGGTTGATATGGGGGGCCAGGGCGGGATCGTAAAGATGACGGCTTGGTGTGACAGGTGTGAGGTGAATGGCTGCAGCTTGATGATAGCCACCGGCTACCCTTCGCGGCAGGCCGTCTTGTCAGATGGGGAGAGTAAGACGCAGACGCAGTGATACGAGGGTAGGCAGACGGACAGCCTACCATAGCTCTTCAGTGCAGCAGCATAAGCATGGTTAGGCACCTTTGACGGAGGAGTAGGCCCGCTGGGTGTAGACCTGCATCAAGGGCATCGCCAATAAGGGTCGAGGGGCTGCAGGTGAGGTGCAGGCTGCATGTCTGCACATCTGCAAATCTGCCACTCTGGACAGCCAGCAGGGGCATGGTTCGGGAGCAGCTAGGAGCCATGATGATGATGATGCGAGGAAACAGGCTAGTGGGCATCGCGAGAATCAACGTCCGGCACGACTGGTGGCATAGTGGGATACCAGCCGCGGAGCCCGGCGAGGGTGAGAGCCCGCGGTCGCTAGTTCGGTATGTAGTTGGCATAGACGGGAACTGAAGGCAGGCAGTCAAGTAGTCCGTATGTATGGTCTCGTCATCATCAATCATCCGCAGCACTCTCGTGGAGTCTCTACCAGAGACGAGACGATGTGGGGAAGGCGACACCGCCTGGTCCCATCCGTGTCTCGCAGAACTGACTTGTTGTGCATGGGCTTGCATGCCAGGCAAGGCATGCCAGGCCACTGGGCGCGTCTTCATGGAGCTCGCGTCGGGGCGGACGGTGGGCGGACGACGTGTGGTTGGGTGGATGGGTGGCTGGGAGGGGGCCAGACACGGGGGATGGAGACGGGGCCAAGCCTCAAGGACACCGCCGGCCCGGGAAGGAATATCGGGACTTGGACGACTTGTGGGGTCCGACCTTCTGGCTGTCGTGGCTGTCGTGACTGTCTTCATCTGGTGTCTGGCTTGCATGGGCCCCATGTCGTCAACCCAGAAGCTGCAGGCTCACGATGAATCGTTCAGTCTCACGCGCTGGCTGGTTGGTTCTATGGGTTACTGACCCCGCATCAGCTCGCCCAAACCGGGGCTTGCCTCATTGAGGAGCGTCTGCACGAGTGGTTGCACGTTGTTTTCGTTGGTGGTGTTGTGGCTGTGGTTTCTACTAAAAAGACATTCGAGAGGTCAGACAGAATAACACGCCTGCTTCCGAAGCTTGGCCGCATGGACAAATGGGACCCGCTTGAGGCACGTGGACTGCCCACTGGACCGTTGCCCTGGACCATTGCCCTGGACCTCACTTTGGTACCTGTACAGCCAGGCGACCAGGAACATCTAAGTCCAGGGCAACTGTCCAGCAGGCGCAGAAGCTTAACGCAAACAAAGTGGACGAGGAAAAGCAAGGCAAGGAAGCTTCCGCCCCTGTACATGAGTCCATGCACGAAGTACTGGACGAGAGAGAACAAGGCAGATTTCTGTAGTGCTTATGGATACCAACACGCGACACTGAAGGGCCGAGTCTGCTGACGAGCCGCCTCCATCTCTGCTTCGCCTGTCACCAATCTCCGCTCGGCCTGGTCAGAGCCACCAGACTATTACCCTTCCAAGCACTTTCTGTATTACCAGCCACCCTGCAGCTGCGACGGATATCATGGAACCACGACAGCCACGATCCAACCAAGTTGAGGCAGCAGGGCGGTCACCTGGGCCCATGGTCTTGAAAATGAATTGCCACCAATGGCAGCCGGCGCAAACGAGCTCGGGAGAGCAGACGGTGATGATATGCCAAGCCTACGACTGCAGCTATCTGTAGTCGCCGTCGTGGTGATGGCGGTTTCTGCTGCTGTCCCACTTCTCCAGCCGCCGCGGAACCCACCAAGACCGGGAGGCCCATGCATGTGTCAACGGCATGTTGTATCGGGAATGACGTGGGTACTTCCGCCGCTTCTTTGTCTCCAAGTTTCCGCCTGCAAGCTCCTTCAGTAATGTAAGTTGGCAGGCTGAGAACCTTCAGTCGCGATGTACGTGGTTCCAGGCGAGGCAAGAGTCACCCACCTACATGGAATGGTGCGTAGTCGGTGAATATCAACTGCGGGAAAGAGTTTGTCGAGGCAGCTTCTAGCCTTGCAAGGCAGGAAGCAACTGGTAATACTTCGTATAAGGTACTCCGCAGCTCAGTCTTGTCTCATCCTACGGTGGCTTGACGAAGCGCAGAAACTCCATGCAGCCAGAACCAGCGCTCGCCTCTCTCCCTCGTGGCATACCGCAGACAAAGGCATTCGTCCGTAGCCTGCAATGTCCAAGATACATGTCTCATTGCTCACCTCGTCCCAAACACCAAGTTGTCCCGCCTCTTCGCTGCTCCAATTCGGCATACTCGACATTTCGGCCAGTCACTTGTGTAGTGTCTGTTCCAGGCCCCTGACTCGATATAGATCGCGTCCATTCGAGCCGAGCATCCAACCGCTTGCCCCGTGGCCCGTCCCGAGTCCCGAACCTGCAAGCCGAGCCTTGGATGGCACCGAAGACGCCCTCAAGAGCCTCCAAAGACGTGGCCTGACCCATGGAATATCGTCCGCGGCACCTATCTTCGGCTGTCGTCTGCCCTCCTCCCGGTACCGGAGTCCACGAGGACCCTGAGGCTTTCTTCGACGAAGCTAGTGAGTCTCATCAGCCCCATTCAAAAAGGGGACGCAGCTGAACATCCCCGCAGAGTGCCGCAGCATCCTCGTGCGATATTGCGCCCACATACCTCGCAATTACCAATACCGAGACGGTATCCGGCTTGTGTGCTGGCCCACCTCCCTTGCGACTATGATGCTGGCTGACAAGCCCCCGTTGTAGGTGTTTCTGGTCTTGCGAAATCATCTTGGCGATGAGAACCTTGGCCGAGCCGGTGGGGTTCTGTACGAGATGATAGAGGTTGACTGCCAGTACTCAGACGACCCCGGCGCGGCCTTCCAGCGGTGGAGGCATGACCACATGAACAGACATGTACACCCATCCCGCCTAGTTGCCGTGAATAGCCATGTCGGGTTCTAACGGATGTACACAGGTGGACCTCGAGCTTCCACATGTTCCGCATCTAACGACTGTCACTTCTACGATCGTCCCGAGCAAAGCCCTTGTGCAATGGCGGAGAGACCACGCCCAGCGATACTCCACGAGGTTGTCTGACTACTCGCCGGCGGAGCTTCGCGATGTCATCCCACGGGGATGCATTCGAGCCAAGAAAGACTGGGCGATCGAGTACACCATGTACACATCCTCCCGCGATCGAGGCACTCGAATATTCCGACGCGTCAAGGCACAGGAGTTTCACGAAACCCAGTGGAATTGTGACACGCCGCGTATGGAGAGCTTTATCGAGGAACGACATGTGGACTGTGACAACTGGGCAGTGAATATCACGGCCAAGGCACAGAGACGGGGAGTCGTGAACAATTGCCCTAGCCTGCCCGCCTCCCGCGTCACGTCAGCTATAACAAAACGCCAAAGCCATTTACGGAGCCTTTCGAACCGGATATGTTACCATCGGACTGCCAGCCAAGGAAAGAGCCCAACCGGAATTGCATGGCTCGCGGGGATGCCGATGTTATGTAGTGCTTCATCGACCGACGGGGTCGAGCCGACGACTGCTACCTTGGTGGACCAAAGGAGGATCCCCAACGCCAACTTTGCCAGAAAGTTCGGTCTTTTTACAGATCACCACCCACTTCCCCTGTCATTGAAAGAGCTTCCGGTTGCTGAGGACAAGGTTACTGAGATGGTGATGGGCTCCTCTGTTGGAGACTTGTGTTGCCCCTGGACATTTCAGGGGCCATTTACTCCCCAACTATGGTTTGATAGTGGCCTCGATTACAGATGGAAAGACTGACTATTTTCTACCATCAAACCGGAGGTATGAAGTACGGTTATGTGCCTGGTATTGTGACCTGGCCACGCAGTAGTCTCCAACAGGAGGAGTAGGGTGTAAAGGAATGGAATGCCTCGATCAACTCCTTTACGTTGGTTCTTTGGGGTTCCTTTACTCTTCTGGAGATTAGATATGAGATTTATTTTGCATGTTGAGCGTACTGCTCAACCCCAGTTGGGGCCGAGTTGAACGACCAGGCGCTGGTACCATAGGGGCGGCGGTGTTCTCTGCTCAGCCCTCCTCTTTTCACAGCAACAGTCGTTCACGTTTCACTGCCGAGAATTCGTGCCTTGCAGCTTGGGTGTTGGTGCCTTAGTGGGCAGGTTGGCGTTTTCCTAGCAGCCCGCACCTTGCAGCTGTCAAAGTACAGCTCTGGTGAAAGCTGGTGGAAACTTATCTGCGGCTGGCCAAGCAACCAACCCAAACCAAGCACTTCTCTCCCTTTCATCCTCAAAGCAACCTGCTTGTTTTCATCACATATTATTCTGCCGAATTGCGACTCAAGCGTTTTGCTCCTGGCAAAAGTTCAGAGGGTGCATGCGAGTTGCGTGCTGCGTTATCTGTTTTCGGGTGTACTAGCTACAAGCGACAGCTACAGCTAGACCGAACTCCTGCTCCTGAACAGAGAGTCTCGAGACGTGTCCTTTGTTTGTTAACTACCTGCAGTTGAGTTTATCGCCTGTATCTTCTTGTTTGGAGCTTCGCTTGCCGCCTGTTCAGCCTGCAACGCGGGAGCTCGATGCCGTCCCCGAGCCCGACGAAAAACAAGAACAGAAAATCGGATCAATCGACTAATTCACTGATCCCATCGCGAAGAAGTCTTCTTCGCGGGTGTGCTCGAGGACCATCCGTTTCGCCCAAGAAGCGACAAGCCAAGACACCGCTGCACATCCGCCTGAACTTGACGGAAACTCAGATGGACAGAATCACGGACGCGTAAGTCAACTTGCCAACGGCCTTTCATCCTCACAACACTAACCAACTCTGTGCAGCTTCACCAATAAGGTCAACAGCAGCCCTGCGAGGGCGCGTCAGAGACTCGAAGAAACGCCAACCAAGTCCACGACTCAGTCGCAACACTTCCATCACAAGATGACGTATAGCCTGAGCAGCAGCGGCGACGGCGACGAGTCTCGCGTGGCATCGACCACATTTTCCGACCTCATGCCGAGGCGCCAAGGCGACATCTTCGCAGCAAGCTTGGCCGAACGCCGCCAGCAGCTGCCCCCTGCCCCGATCCAGGTCAGCGACAGCCGCGCAACTGCGCGCACTCCTCATCGGGCGCAGCTGGAATCGGTTTCCCAAGCAGTGTCGCCTCTCAGCCCACCACGCGGGGGACACCAGGGGCGAACTGGCAGCGGAGAAGTGTCTCCTTACTACCCGAGTGGTCAGCCTGAATCGTTCTACGCTCCAAACACCAATTCGGACTCGTCCGACGCAAACGTGAACGGCCCTGTCATGGATATGTACAAGGCCTGGGCGCAGAGGACGAGCCCCATGGAGTACCCCGAGCCGTCGCCTCATGTGCAGGGCTCGGCCCAGCGGCCTCGTCGCTCTAAGAGTACATCTGATGGCCTCCTCTCGGGCGGCCTGCGGTTCTCCCAGGGCCCACCTCCCCCCCTGCCAACCCAGAATCTGGCTCGAGGCGCTGCCGTGCAGTCTGGCGATAGCCCTCCCTTTTCTCCTCTTGCCCTCTACTTCCGCGGGAATGACTTCCCGTCGAACAAGAAGGGCGGGAAGATAATGATCGGGCAAAATGGCTGGCTGGAGCGTACGGGAAAGGCTTTGGAGAAGGCGAAGAAGGCGCCGCAGAAGAAGGCAGGCATCCTCGAGAGCATCAAGAAGATTGCTAAGGACATGGTGAGAACTCTACTGAACATGTTGAAACGGGATACAGCTAACACGTCACAGACTGCAGAATTCTCCAACCCGAACCGCCGCTCGCAGTCTGCGGCGAAGGAGGCTGGAACTTCCCATGTTCCCATTTCTCTCAGCGCACGAGAGCAGAGTCTCCTGTACTGCGAGCTGGAGTTTCATCTCACGAGCGCACTTAATGACTTCATTACCGCCGAGCTCGACAAGGGCCACCTCGTGCCTGACAACCTAAAGAAGATCTCCGACTGGTGGACTGACCAGGGCCGCCCAAAGGTGGTTGGTTTCCGGTACGATTTGGAGACGCAGCTGGAGCTCGTGGGCCTGCACGTCAACGACTTCAACTTTTACGGCCGCCGCCAGAGCAACCCGATCGAGATTTCCGGCCTCCTCGACGCCATGAAGACCAACGCCCGCCAGATCCGCGTCCGCACCTTTTGCCAGCCGGACCCGGTCATCGCCAAGCAGCTCGTCGACGCACAGTCGCTGTTCAACATGATTAACGCCTCAAATTCACAGCAGGCCGCGCTCGTGGAGATTGCGCAGTTCTTCAAGGTGATTCTAGAGCGGGAGAAGGACTATCGCGAGCGGCGAGTCCGCAATGTGCGGAAGACGCGCATGCCACAGCCGCGACGGGATACTGTCGACTCGGAGTGGCAGCAGGCCCATCAGTCGGCACAGCAGGTGCAGCAGGTGCTGCAGCAGCAGCGTGAGAGGCTCGGCGTCGACGGTAGAGCTGTGTACGAGGCCAGAAGCGCCCATGGGTATGAAGTCGCGGAGGATCCGCTTCCGTACGCTCGCTAACTCTGCAGGAAAGCTGCCAGTCCTGGGATGCCCGCCATGAAAATCCTCCGTTCTCGGCTTCGATGGACGAGAGTTTCTTGATGTAAAGGGTGAGCGACTGGTACGATACTGTGAGAGACTGGGACAACTCAGCTGACACGGTGGCGTGGAGGAGTAATGGACGACAAAAAGATGCAGACATGGGAGCTAGCGCAAGGATGGATCGGCGGTGAGGGTTTCTACTTTGCTTTGAGAGTGAAAGTAATGTGGGTGATGGAAGCTGCTCAGGTGAGGGTGAAGGGAACGGTCGGCGAAAAGAGCACAAGCTGTTCAGGTGAGGGTGAAAATAATACTGAGCGAAGAGAGCACAGAAGAAGGCTGATCAGAGGTTGACGATGTTGGGCTCTCGCTCTCTTGCTACAAGGGCTGGCCTCAGAGCACTCTGGGCTGCTGTTTGCGATACGGATGTTGAACACTGGGTACTGCAAAGGGGAATCAAGTGTCTGAGTATTAAGGCAGAGTTCTGTACGTAATGAACAACATGAAAATTCTGGGGGATGAGAAAATGGGGAAGAAAAAAACAAGCATCGTTGCGTACATGTCGTCGTGATTCATCATTCTGCCTGTCCTGTATCTCCAGCCCAACTCCAGCCAGCCGTTTTATCCACGCCGTGAGATTACAACCCTGGCCATCCCATGCCATCCCATTCAAATAAGCAAAGAGAAACGCACGCGTTCTGGGAGCTCGATTCCGTAACGGGTCGTCAAAGTAGTGCGCAGTAGTAAGGGGGTATTTCTCAGCATCAGTAACGATAGCGGTCGTCGTCGTCTCCGCGGCGTCTGCTGCGTCTGATGCGGCTGGATCGTCTATCGTCGTCGTACACGTAGTCGTCGTCGTCGTCGTCGTCATCATACCGCCGGCCCCGGCCGTTCCTGTGATCCAGGTCCCCCGGACGGCCCGAGTCGTAGTGCGGGAGGTCCCCCTCGCGGCCGTGGCGGCCCTCCCAGGCGAGCTGGCGGTGGCGGCCACGGTCGCGCGAGTCCTCGACCTTGTTGGCGATGGCGTTGGCACCGAGCCCGCCGGCGACGGCGCCGAGGATGGTCGAGACCATGCGTGGCGCGGCCTCGTCGCTGTGGCGCCGCGCGTGCCCGCCGGCGCCGGTCTTGTGCCGGTGCTTGAAGGCGGCCTCGGAGGCCTTGTTGGCAACGAGGCCGCCAACGACGGCGCCGAGGAGGCCCGCGCCGATGCCCGCGGGCGTGTTGGAGAAGGTGTCCTGGACGACGCTGCGGGCGCGGCCGAGGGTGTCGGTGGTGGTGGTGGTGCCGCGGGAGCCGGCGCGGGAGCGGCTGCGGCTGCTGCGGTCGACGTCGAAGCCGCGGCCACGATAGGACCGGGAGGAGGAGCGCGACGAGGAGCGCGAGGGCGACCGCTGGCGGCGCACCACGGCGGAGGACTGCGGCGGGACGGACCGGGGCCGGGAGTCCCTTGGCGACGGCGAGGGCACACCCAGCACGGAGGCGCTGTCGCGGTAGTAGGACTCGTTGAGGCCGCGAGCAGGCTGCTGCTGCTGCTGCGGCGGCGGCGGCGGCATCGGCGGCATCGGCGGCATCGGCGGCTGCGGAACTTGCAGGACTTGAGGAACTTGCTGCTGCTGCTGGTCCCGGTCGAAGTCCCTGGCGGTGCCGCCGCCGCCGCCGGACTGGTACTCGGGGGAGTAGTCGCGGCTGTGTCGCGAGCGACGGTAGTCGTCGTCGGGGGCGTATCCAGACATGGCGCTTGGCTGGCCGGCGCTTGGCTCCGAGAAGCAGTCTTTGGGACGCGGACAACAGACGAGCAGAGGCGGGAGGAGCAAACGCAATGGCCGGTTATCAACGAAGGCTGCTGGGGGCTGAGTGAGCGACTCGGTCAGCCCTACGAAGACGATGCAGAGCTCGCTGGAGGAGAACAGCTGACCTCGACGGCACGGCTGATGCATTATCGATTACCACCACGAGACGACAGCCGCCGATGGAGCCACCCAATGTCCCGGTTCCCGCCAGACACCGGCAGGGCCGCCCGCATATGCACGGGTGCGCGCGGGCAGACGGTGGCGGAGCAGCAGCAGACCCGAGGAGCTGGTGATGTCATGGACGCGATCATGCGGCGCCTCGATGGGGACGACGCCCGACGACGGCGGCGGCGGGGGTCGCGCTGCGGCTCTGCGGCGGCGGGAGGGCATCATCGGCGGCCGGTTGTTTGCCTCGCGAGGGTTTCTGCTGGTACCCAGGGGTGTTGTGCTGCGTCGCGAGATTCGGGAGTCACGTCACTCGACGCCTCGAATGTGGAGAGCGGAACCTGTCTGTGCCGCCAACGTGAGCCCTCGGGAGAGTGTGCCGCAAAGCTAGCTTTTTCCAATAAGCAACCCGAAAGCGGCTGGTGCTCTAGACAAAGGCCCTGCGCCTTGCATACTTTCGCATCTTGTTTCTACAACGTTTGACTCGAGCCCGCCTCGAGCGTATGCCGCGTTTCTCTACAACCCGAGGCCAGTCGTGACAAGGACCCGTACCGAGAGTGTCAAGCTGATGATGAAGCGCATCTCAACACACAGAAGGCAACGATGTAGCTCTGCTTGCCGGGGCCGTGCCGCACTCTGTGTGGGAAATGCCGAACCGTCTCTCCGCCGGTCTCTCTGCCCGGGATGCGTGTCAGTCCCGACACAGTATTGAATGGGTGAGATCAACTATGAACGTGGTGCTGAGATGCCGACATTGCCGCTGGTACCTCGTATACCCAACACCACTCCGCGAGTTGGTCTCCGCTTTCCAGACTCGCGAGCAAGGGAAACCACTTCGAGTAGCATTCTCGTACTCCGTAGTCCAGCTCGTACTCATAGAGCCGCTATCGGCCTGCCAAACCCCCACCGAACCACTTCACCACCCCAGGCTCCGGCCTCCACTCCGAGTTCGCCGACGACAGATGCCCCCTCTAGAAACAGCCCCCTCGTCGACATGCTACTGCAAGGCCGAGCGAGTAGCCTCTCTCGTCCACCGCCCTCACCGCCCTGGAAATGGCGGCGGACAGCTGCGGACTCGGACGCGCACGATAGGTTGGGGACAGACCGGACTGATTGTCTTTCCTCGGACTCGGTATAGGCCAGCCCGACAGACTCGACATTCCAGCATAGATCACGGCTGTACGTCCGCCGTTTGCCCTCACCGGCTAGAAGCACGCTGTCGTGACGATGAGTGCCTCGCCGCCGCGGGAGTCGGGCATCGCGCTCCGGGACGATGAGCATCACGACGGCGATGGCCTGGGTGACGGGTTCGAGAGCCACGCCGCCGAGTCCGAGAACCTCCTTCGGGGCTCAGACGGCGAGGACAGCGGTGATGATCTCGACGACGGCGGAGACGAGGCCGACGAGGAGCGTGAGCGCTGGAACTCGCCGCCAATCAACAAGTACCGGTATATCTCCGTCAACCTGTCTCTGCTCATCATGGGTATGCACGACGGTTGTATAGGCGTGAGTACAGCACATCCTAGCATCATGCCTCATCGCTGACGATGTCTGATGGACAGGCCTTGCTACCATATGTACGTGGGGACACACGACCTCCCCTCACAGGCCAACTGCTAGAGGCATCTACCGACTAACGCATCGACGCTCGACAGATCGAACGCTACTACGGCCTCAGCCACGCGACCGTGTCCACCATCTTCCTCGTCCCCTTCCTCGGCTACGTCACCGCCGCCCTGTCCAACAACTGGCTTCACCACCACGTCGGCCAGCGCGGCATCGCCTTCCTGGGCCCCGTCTTCCGCCTCGTCGGCTACGTGCCCATGGCCCTGCACCCGCCCTTTGCCGTGCTGCCCGTGCTGCTCGCCTTCACCGGCTTCGGCAACGGCATCGAGGACAGCGCGTACAACGCCTGGGTCGGCAACATGCACCAGACCAACGAGCTGCTCGGCATCATCCACGGCTCCTTCGGGCTCGGCGGGACCATCGCGCCGCTCGTCGCCTCCGTCATGACGGCCAAGCTGGGGCTCGAGTGGTACACCTTCTTCTACGTGCTCATCGCCGTCGTCTGCGTCGAGCTGGCCTTTGGGCTGTGGGCCTTCTGGGGAGCCACGGGGGCCGCGTATCGCGAGAGGCTGCGCCGCGGCGGCAACGGCGGCGAGGGCGTCACGACGCGCACCGTCCTCGCGGAGCCCGTCACCTGGCTCGTCGCCGTCTTCCTGCTGGGCTATGCCGGGGCCGAGGTCAGCCTGGGCGGCTGGATCCCGACCTTCATGATGGAGGAGCGGCACGTGGACCCGTTCATCGCCGGCGTCACCGCGACTCTCTTCTGGCTGGGCCTGAGCCTCGGCCGCGTCGTGCTCGGCTTCGTCACGGGCCGCATTGGCGAGAAGCTGGCTATCACGGGCTACTTGCTGCTGTGCGTCGCGCTCGAGCTGCTGTACTGGCTGGTACCCGCCACCGCGGCCGCCATGCTCTTCGTCGCCCTGCTGGGCTTCTTCCTCGGGCCGCTGTTCCCGGCCGCCATCGTCGTCGCCACGAAGCTGCTGCCGCGCGAGTATCACGTCACCGCCATTGGCTTCGCGTCAGCCATCGGCGGCGGCGGCGCCGCGGTGCTGCCCTTTGCGGTGGGCGCCATTGCCGAGGGCCACGGCGTCGGCGCGCTGCAGCCAGTGATCCTGGCGGCGCTCGTCTTCCTCTTCGCCGTCTGGCTGGCACTGCCGGGGGAGAAGCGGAAGAGGCGCGCCAAGGGAGGCGAGGCGGCGGCTGGGGGAGGGAGTCTGATGGGGAGGGTTTGGTCGTGGCTTGCAGGACGACTTGGCTCTTGATGTTGCGGGCTTTGGGGGATTAGATGTAAACGATTCAATGATGAACTCGACGAAATATACTCCAATGGCAGTAAATAAACAAGATTGAATGTGACAGAGTTGTACAAAGTACAAATGCGAGATCGGCATGTCTGGTCTTACAGCCGTATCTTATCGGCGGGGCAGGCATCGTCGGCGTGGAAAAGCGACCTCAGTCCACTTCATCCCACCATCCCACATCCCACATCGTGGACAAAGCACGTCACGAGGGCCTACTTCCCCAGTCTATGCCGTTACGGCTGTTGGACTCTACTCTGTAATTCATCCTCACGATCGAAGCCCGTCTGGCCTCCGTGTAACGCGGCATTGGGGCGTGCTCCCTCCACCTCCGGCACGACCACCACCACCACCACGATGCCGTCCTCGGAGCAGCACCCGTCCTCCTCCCCTCGCACCGCCGCCACGATGCTCCCCCTCGCGCCCCTGCAGCCCGACCTCCACGAACGCGCCTGGATCTCCGTACCGCATCCGACCCTCCCCCTCCTCGCGACCGCGCACTCCAAGGGCGCAACCGTCTTTTCCCTCGCCACCCTCTCCGCCCACAGCGCCCTCACAGGGGGCCACACCCGCTCCGTTCGCTCCGTTGCCTGGAAGCCGGGCCTGCCGCCGCACAAGCTGTGCCTCGTGACGGCGAGCTTCGACTCGACGGCCGGTCTGTGGCGCTGGGACGGCGACGCGGCGGCGGGGGGCGATGCGCTGGAGCGGGAGATTACGGCCGCCAGCGCGACGAGAGGCGGCGGCGACGCGGCCGGCGATAGTGACAGCGATGGCAGTACCGGCGCCGGCGACAGGGACTGGGAGTTTACGCTCGTACTCGAGGGCCACGAGTCGGAGATCAAGTCGTGCGCCTTCTCCCCCTCAGGCGCCTACCTCGCCACCTCGTCGCGCGACAAGTCCGTCTGGATCTGGGACGAGTACGGCGGCGGCGGCGGCGGAGGCGGCGAGGACGAGGACGAGTGGGAGACGCTTGCCATCCTCAACGAGCACGAGGGCGACGTCAAGGCCGTGGCCTGGTGCCCTGACGTGCCCGGGCGCAACGCCCGCCGTCGCTTCAGCGCCGACGTGCTCGCCAGCGCGAGCTACGACAACACGGTGCGCGTGTGGCGCGAGGACGCCGACAGCGAGTGGGTGTGCGTCGCCGTGCTCGAGGGCCACGAGGGCACCGTCTGGGGCGTGCAGTGGGAGCCGCGGCCGGACAATGCCAAGTTCCCGCGGCTGTTGACCTTTTCCGCCGACGCGACGGTGCGCGTCTGGACGCTCAAGGACGACGCCGACGACGCCGACGCCGACGGGCCCGCCTCGAGGAGCGCTCTCGGCGGCATCCCCAACACCATGAGGCGGTCGCTGCGCGAGGAGTGGACCTGCACCGCCGTGCTGCCCAAGGCGCACGACAGAGACATCTACGCCGCCGCCTGGAGCGCCGACTCGGGCCTCGTAGCCAGCACGGGTAGCGACGGCATCATCGCGCTGTACCGGGAGCTCCAGCCGCAGCCGCACCCTGCAGCGAGCACAAACGGCGACCACCCCATGACCAACGGACACGCGGGGCCGTCAGCCGCGCAGTGGGAGCTGCTCACCACGGTGCCCAACGCCCACGGGCCCTACGAGGTCAACCACGTCACCTGGTGCCGGCGGTACGACGCCGGCTCTACGCGCAGGGGCGAGGAGGAGATGCTGATATCGACGGGAGACGACGGCGTGGTCCGTCCCTGGGAGGTCAAGGTGGAGAGCTGAAGAGCGTAGAACCTCAAAAAGTAAAACAAATGACAAAATGAATCTTCCAACACTCGTTGCCGCGAGGCATGAGATATTATTGACGCATCAAAAGTCGTTCCTTTTTTTTATAACCCACAGAAACCCAGATATGCCATACCGTACCTAAACCACGCTATGGGAACAAGGTACAGATAATTGTCCTCGAGGGAGGTTATGATACAGTGTACTACACAAAGGAGCCTCCCTCATCCCCAGTCCCCTCCCCTCTCCAGCCACCATCTAGTAATAGTCTTTCTCTTTCGAGGACGTCGTCTTTCTGCATGCCCGCCCTCTACTGCAGGGTCTCGTCTTGTCTACTCGCCCCTGAGCTTGTCCTGCTTGACGGTAAAGGCCATCTCCAGGAAATCCTGCTCCTCCTTGGTGTGTACCGACTTCATGCCCGTCGCCACCGATGCGCTCGGGTTGCGGCCCGCGTACATGACGTGCTTGCGGTCGTGGAACTGGGTCTGGTTAAGCAGCGTCTCGATGCGCGGCTGCGTGAAGCTCCAGGCGCCGGCGTTGAGAGGCTCCTCCTGCGCCCAGACGATGGTCTTGGCGTTGGGGTACATGTCCAGGTTCTCCTTGAGCTGCTGCCACGGGAACGGGTTCAGTTGCTCGATGCGCGTCAGGGCCACGTTGTCGATCTTGTTGTCCGCGCGGTACTTGTGCAGGCTGGTCCAGACCTGGCCCGTGCACAGAATGACGCGCTCGACCTCTTCGGGCGACTTGATGGCGCCTGTCTGGTGCTCGGGGTCGGGGATGATCCACTGGAAGCCAGCGTCGTCGCCAGTGAACTCCTCAATGTTCGAGCGAGCAAGGGGGTGGCGGAGCAGGGATTTTGAGAAGAAGATGATGAGCGCTATAGTTACTGTCAGTATACCATGCTTACTTCTTGGTCCAAGACCATGTGAACTTACGCTTTCGGAACTGTCGCTGCATCTGTCGGCGAAGAACGTGGAACAGGTTGGCAGGAGTCGTCATGTAGGCAATCTGCATGTTGCAGTCCTGGTGCTGCCGGGCAAGCTTCTCCTCCGACGGGAAGATGCGCGGGTCCTCGTTGCACAGCTGCAGGTAACGCTCCAGACGGCCAGACGAGTGCTCGGGGCCCTGGCCATCGTATCCGTGAGGCAGGGACATGACGAGACCAGTTCGCTGCATCCACTTGACCTCGCCCGAGGCGATGAACTGGTCAATGATGCACTGCGCGTTGTTGGCAAAGTCACCAAACTGGGCCTCCCACATGACAAGCGCGTTGGGAGACGACAGAGAGTAGCCGTACTCGAATCCAAGAGCGCCAAACTCGCTGAGAGACGAGTTGGAGATGACAAACTTGCCCTGGTCCTTGCTGATGTGCTGGAGAGGGGTGTACGTCTCCTCGGTCTCCTGGTCGTGGAAGACGGCGTGGCGCTGTGAGAAAGTGCCACGCTCGACGTCCTGGCCAGACACACGGACGTGGTAGCCCTCGGTGACCAGGGTGCCAAATGCCAGGGCCTCGGCCGTGGGGAAGTCGATGTTCTTGCCCTCGACGACAGACTTGGTGCGGTTGGTGAGGATACGCTTCAGGTTGCGGTGGATCTGGAATCCCTCGGGGGCGGATCCGATGACCTCGCCAACATGCTCCACAGTCTTGGAGTCGACGCGGGTGGCGTGGTGAGGAAGGATCTCAGTCGCAAGCTCCTTGGGGGACTTGAAGCCGTTCCAGGCGGACGTTGTCCACTCCTTGGAGGTGGGCTGATAGTCTTTGGACTTGTTGAAGCTCTCCTCCAGCATGCCCCAGACCCACTGCTTGTGCTCCTCGACGTCCTCCTTGGTAAATGTGCCGTCCTGGAGCAGCTTGTTGACGTAGACGTCGATCTGGGGCTCCTTGGAGTTGATGCGCTTGTACATGAGAGGTTGGGTGAACGAGGGCTGGTCGGTTTCGTTGTGGCCGTGCCTGCGGTAGCAGATCAGGTCAATGACAACGTCGTGCTGGAACTCGGCGCGCCAATCAGCGGCCAGTTGGCAGACGAAGTTGACGGCCTCGACGTCGTCGGCGTTGACGTGGAAGACGGGCGCGTCAATGGCCTTGGCAATATCCGTGCAGTAGGCGGTTGAGCGGGCGAAACGGGGATCAGTGGTAAAGCCAATCTGGTTGTTCACAACCAGGTGAATGGTGCCACCGGTAGAGAAGGCCGGCAGAGAGTGGAATCCCAGGCATTCGTAGACGATGCCCTGGGCGGCAAAGGCGGCATCGCCGTGCAGCAGCACGCTCATGGCGGTCCGGTGAGCCTTTTCATCGTTGTTGTAGTGCTGGATGGCGCGAGTCTTGCCCAGGACGACAGGGTCTTCGGCCTCCAAGTGGGACGGGTTGGCGACCAGGGAGAGCTGAACGCGCTTGCCAGAGGGCGTGGGCCGCTCAAAGTTCATTCCCAAGTGGTACTTGACGTCGCCGGAACCCTCGTCCTCGGCGCCGCCAGTGCCGGCAAACTCGGAGAAGATGGACTCATTGGGCTTTCGCACGACGTTGGAGAGGACGTTGAGTCTGCCACGGTGAGGCATACCAATGACAATATCCTTGACGCCATAGTCGACGCTGCGGTCGATGAGGGCCTTCATGCCGGGAACCAGCGTCTCGCAGCCCTCGAGGCCGAATCGCTTGTCGTTGGGGTATTTGGTGGCCGAGAAGGACTCGAAGCTGGAGCTCCAGATCAGCCGGTCGAGGATGCGGCGCTTCTCGTCGATGGAGTACTTGAAGGGCTGGGGCACCTCTAGGCGCTCGCGCAGCCAGTCGCACTTTTCGCGGTCGGGGATGTGGATGAACTCAACGCCGTACGACCCGGCGTAGATCTTCTCGCAAGCAGCGACAATCTCGCGGAGCGTCATCTTCTCGCGGCCATCCTTCTTGAATCGGGGCAGGATGCCGGGGCCGAGGGTGAACTCGTTGTCGAGGTCCTTTTCGGAGAAGCCGTAGTGCTCCAGGGCCAGCTCCTTGGGCTTGATGTTACCAAAGCCCGCAGCGGTGTTGCGGATGCCCAGAGGGTCGATGTTGGCCTTGTGGTGGCCACGGGCCTGGTATGCGCGCACGAGCAGCTGGACCTTGAGATGATTGGTGACCTCGGAGCCGTCGTCGAGGGCCAGGCTGCCGCCCAGACGAGGCACGCCGCCCGTCATGCCAGGCACCAGGTTGGGAGGCGGCTGGAAGGCCTGGGAGATGGGCATGTCGCCGCTCTCCATGTTCTTGAAGTAGACCTGCCACGAGACGTGGACGCTCTTGGGGTCCTCTTTCCACTGCATGTACATCTCATCGATGTAGCTGGCAGCGTTGCCGGAGAGGAAGTTGTCGCTGGGATCGGGGGGCGAGTGCGTCGCGCTGGTCGCGTAGGAGCGCGCAGCGGCAACGGCCAGGGGCCTGCGAGAGGCCGCGAGCTTCCATGACGAGGTGGTCGAGATGGCACGTTTTGAGGACGAGGACGAGCACCGGGCGCCTCGGAGCAGCTGGGAGCTGGCTCTACAAAGCGAATTCCGCAACATGGCGAGGGAGGGTTGGCGATGTGTTGACGGGAGCTTCAGGAGGAAAGGCAGGGGTGCGGTCAAAGCTCAAGCAGACGACTCATTCCACAGTCTCGAGATCGCAGAGATCGCCAAAGAGCGGCGGAGTAAGTCAGGTCTGACTGATGGCGTCGGGAGGAGCAGGTGACTCGAGGTCGTGGTGCAGGAGAACGAGGTGTTAATGCAAGCTGGACTCTCCGGTCAACCAGTCGTCGTAGAGGAAAAGTTGCTGCGCAGCCGTGACCACTGACGGCAAATCCTGTTCCGCCTGCGCTGGCACTGGGCTTGGCGGGGCCCCAGGCCCTGGAGCATTTCGGGCGCGCCGGGCCACAGGAGGCCACAGGAGGCCACAGGAGGCCACAGGAGGCCCGCAGTGGTGGCCACAGGGCGCGGGCAGCCACTCACAGCGCTCCTAGCGGCATCCGGGTGCTGGGAGTGGCGTCCTGTTTGGGCCTGCCGATTCCAGAACGCTGGGCACGTTGCCAGGGAGGGTCCGCGACAGTGTCTGTCGCACGGCTGCTTCATGGTCCCGCTCCCCGGTCGCAGCAGGTTCAGCAGGTTACACCGACGCAGCAGGGGGCGACACCGTCTGTGGCAGGCCAATCGCACAGTACGGGTTGGGTAGGGGGAATTGACCGGGACACGCAGCGTTGCTTTGCCGACGCCACAACTGCCCTCTCAAGCCACACCGTCACCTACACCAGCCCCAACCCGTACCCATATTTAGCACCGGTACGTACCCGGCACATCGTAACGTCTCAAGCTTGGATTCGTCACACCAACGCTTCCAAGAGCTAACTGCAGGCGTCGAACCATCACATCTCTATCGTCGTCGCCGTCTGCAAAATACATGAAATATTGAGACAACCGGCAGCACTCGAGTGAGGGTGAGGAATGGGGATGAGCGCTGTGCGTGCGCTAGAGTGAGTGAGGGAAGAGAGAAGAAGGGACATCGTCGTCGTCATCATGGCCATACCCGTTGGGCGCACCCTTTTCAAGAAGAAGGATGGCATCCTCACGCTGACGGGCGACAACCAAACCGTCACCTGGACGCCCAACACGGGCGGTCCACCGACGATTTCACTACCCGTCGCCAGCATCACCAGTACGCTCACGCGATTCCCTATAATTTTCCGTTTGAGCTTGCATTCTAACTCTGGAACTGCCAGACCTTCAGCAGACGCCAGACAGCTCTCCCAAGGTGATGCTCAAGATATTTGAAAAGGCAGAGAACGGCGCGGACCCCGTCACCTATCTCTTCCACTTCAACACGTCAGAGGCCAAGGTCGAGGCCAAGGCTGTGAAGGATGTTCTCTCCAGGCTGTTAGCTGACCTACGGGCCAATGATTCCAGCATACCCAGGCCCACGGCCGGGTCGCTCACTGCGACTGGGTCCTCAACGCCCGTCGGCGGCGGCGGCAGCGGCGGCAGTGCGTCTGCGTCCATGGCCTTTGCCAGCGCCGTCAACTCACAGCCATCATCGACGCGCTGGTTCGACGATAGCCAGCTAAAGGCGGACATCGAGCTGCAGCAGTCCCTCATGAAGAAGGACAAGAATCTCCATCAGACCTACGTCGAAGCCATCTCGACAAAACCAGAATCCATATCAGGCGCGGCTTTTAACTCTCAGTTCTGGTCGACACGCACCAATCTGTTGCGTTCGCACGCGATCGAGATCAACCAGAAGAGAGGCGCCTACAATGTGCTCTCCACGGTGAAGCCGCGGACCGTCGACGGCGAGCTGAAGCTCAACATCAGCGTCGAGCAAGTGCAAATGATATTCGCCCAGCACCCTCTGGTGAAGCGGATATACAACGAGAATGTGCCGAAGCTCTCCGAGGCCGAGTTTTGGTCTCGCTTCTTCCTCAGCAGGCTCTCTAAGAAACTCAGGGGCGAGCGCGTGACGGACAACGACCGTCCGGATCCGCTCTTCGACAAGTACGACGTGGGTGAGAACACGCAGGGCTTCCAGAGCAAGATCATGGCGCAGACTGTGCCGCACATCATCGACTTGGAGGCCAACGAGGAGAACCAGGGCGGTGTCAGGAGCGGCAATGCCAAGGACGTGGAGATGCGGCCGAGGGCCAACATTCCCATCGTCAAGACGCTCAACAGCCTTAGCGAGAAGATCATGGCCAACGTCGCCCCCTCTGATGCGAATGTCGACGACGGACAGGGGCTTTACGACACGTATAACGAGCTGGCTCTGCGTGACCTGAGGGGCGACGCCAAAGAGCGCCGCATCATGCTCAACGTTAAGGAGCAGAACAAGTTCTTCTCCAAGCGCGAATCGGCGCCATCAGCCAATGCGCGGATTTTCGCAAAGCAGAACCCGTCAGAGGTGCTCTCCAAGCTACGACGCGCGCTCCAGAGCTCCGAGGCCGCCGGTGCTGAAAGGACAAGCCTCCAAGCGGCAATCGACTTTGACGACGAGAGCGACAGCGACGACGACGAGCAGAAGCGCGCCCACGTCGGCTCCCGCGCGGCCATCAAGGCCGCAGAAAAGGAGGTCATGGACGGCATCCTCCAGCAACGGTCGCAAAAGTACGGCCACGCGAGCGACGCGACCTCCCCCATGGGCATCCCGCCGCACATCGCCGCCAAGTGCGCCTTGACGCACGCCACGAGCATCGAGTTCCTGCACCAGTTCTGGAACGCCTTCCTCTCGGGCGAGCCGGACCGCGCCGCCGAGCTGCAGTACCTGGGCGAGTCGCTCGAGCGCTCCGCCGCGCGCGTCGCCGCCGTCGCCGACGAGGCCGAGGCCGAGCGCGAGGCCACCATCCGCCGGCGCAAGCAGGAGATCCGCGACCACTTCGACCGCACTGGCAAGCGCATCCGCTGGAAGCCCGACATGGTGGGCGGCGGGCGCGATGCCGTCGTCAAGATGATGCAGCCCGTGCTGGACGCGCTGCACAAGGCGCAGCGGGACTACTCGCGCGCGCTGGCAGCCGAGGGCATCCAAATTTCGACCGAGTCATGATGAGAACAGGTGCTCGGTCATATATAACCACAATATTTGAAAAGAACGGAAAAGGTAAAAGTCCAACGCCCACGGGAGGGCCAGGGAATGAGCCTTGCTCCCAGGTATCTTCTTTTTACTCGCCATGTACAATATAAATACAAAAGATAATACAGGCATCTCGTCCGTATGTACCGCAACTCGTACGTTGCTCGAACATGTGTCATGCAAAAATCGTCTAACCCGGCCATGCGAATAAGAATACAAGCAAGCCTCACGGCCCGCTACCGCCCGGGCGAATCCTCGCCTCCTCGGCCACCGCGAACTGCTTATCCTCCAGGACACCGAACCCCATGGCCTTCTTCTTGGCGCCCCTCTTGCGGTTGCCGTACTCCTCGTCAAACTTGCGGATCATCTTGAGTGACACCATGTCCTCGCTGATGCTGGCGGGGATCTGCCGCAGGGCGCGCTCGAAGTGGTCCCCGCGCAGGACGCGGCGCTCGGGGTACCGAAAGGCCTCGGGGCCGGTGTGTTTGGCGGCGGCCTCGTTCTCCTCCTCCACGGCGGCCATGGCGGCGGCGACGCAGACGTTCTTGAGGTCCGAGCCCGAGTAGTGCGGCGTCCGGGCCGCGTAGTCATCGAGCGAGACGGAGTCATCTAGGGTCTCTCCCTTGAGCAGCAGCCGCAGGATGGTCGCGCGGTCGTCCTTGAGGGGCAGGTCGACGAGGATCTTGCGGGGCAGTCTTCGCAGGACCGCGTCGTCCAGGTCGAACGGGCGGTTCGTGGCGACCATGATGAAGGCATTGGTCTCCTCCATGCCGTCCCACTCCTTGAGAAACTGGTTAATGTGCTCGCGGTGAGAGGGGCGGTTGCTGAACATGCTGCGGTTCGCAAGCAGCGAGTCGGCCTCGTCGATGAAGACGACACACGGCGAGAGGCGCTTCGCCAGCGTGAAGACGGCACGAATCAGCTTCTCGCTCTCGCCAACCCACTTGTCGTTGATGGTGGCGCCGCTGATTTCGAGCATGTTTGCGCCGCTCTCCTTGGCCACAGCTTTCGCGAGCATCGTCTTGCCCGTTCCCGGAGGGCCGTACAGCAGACAGCCCGGGATCTTGTCTTGTGCCAGCACACCGTATGCGAAAGCATCGGGCCGCACAAGAGCCAGTGAAGTGAGCAGCTTGAGCGCAGATATCGTTTCCGTTGGCAGGTGGACATCAGCAAATGTCGTCCGCAGGTTCTCGCGATTAATTTGACCAGCAGATATTCGTTTCTCGTATTCGTTCAGCTTCATGGGCGCTCGCGTCTCTGCCTTGGCCTCCTCTGCAGTCTTGCTGGGGGCTTCCCCGGACTCGCCCTTGTATTCCAGGCGCTCCTCATCGAGGAATGCCTGCCCCGGCTTTTGCCTCAATGGACCCATTGTGAATCGTTCCAGGAAGCCCGCTGAGCCGCAGCCTTCGTGCTTGCTCTCGAGCGCTCTAAAGGCACAGGCCAGGTGGTATATCTCAGGTACCGGAAGTATCGAGTCTCGCAGGATCGAAAACCGGGGGTTCGCCGACAGAAGATACGTTCTCACGCTGTCACTCGACGGGTCCAGAAGACGCCCTGCCGACCCCGGATCCATTGCCCTGAGCATCCGGTTGATGTTGCGTAGGTTCTCAACAAAGTAGTCGGCCTTTTGCAGGTTGAACGGGGATCGCTGGCGACCTTTCGCGGAATGTCTGTCCGCTCGTTCGGGCTGAATGTGCCGGGTAATGACCAAATCGCCAGCGGCAAGGTCTCTAATTGCGTTTTGATATTCGTCGGATGGCTGCTCGCACGACGAGGTCCCGAGGATGGCAATCTTCGTCCCTTGTTGCCACGCAGCATCAACCAGCGTTCTCAGCCTGTTGATGAGCAAAGACCCCTCTAGAGTCATGCCCAACTCCACCAGGTCGTGAATATGAATCAGCACTGGGCGAAACTGAGATGATTGCGACTTGAGGTCAGCAGAGCGGATGATGTGATCCAAGATCTTGTCAATCTTCAGATTCTCCCACTTGCTGAAACAGTCGTAACCGCCTTGCTTGATTTTCTGCAACTCGTCCTCCAGCGTTCCGGAGGCAGTCCGGAGGCCCATGAGCCCGGCTTCAACGTCGTGGTCCTCGTCATCGGCGTGCCGCCCCGGAAATTCAGAGTCTCGGGCGAGTTTGCCGTTCAACTCGGCGGCACGGAACCCCATCATGGACAGTGCGCCCCGAGAGTACGCCCAGTTCTGACCAAGATAGTCTCCAACCAGTACAGACAGGTCGTACGCGTCTAAACGGACCAAATCTGCGTGGTTCCAAAAGGCAAGATGCTCTCCTACGGCCTCTGACACCGCGGCACCGCCGTAGCCAGACAGCGAGAGGATGGTAATCGGCCGTCTGCTTGTCTTTGGGTCGAAATTGGACGGCGGCGGCGTGAGCAAATCACGGTCGACGGCCTTTTGCATGGCCACCAGCGTATCGGCGGGGAGGTCGGCGACGGCGTGCGGGAGAGGATAGTCGAGGCGCTCGGCGTGCTTGAGTTGGTCGTCAAGAGACATGGCGAGGGACAGGAACTGGTCGCGGAACTTGTGGGTGCGCTGGTCGAGGTCCTTGTACATGTGCCACCACCAAAAGGGCCGTAGCTTGTATGTATATTCGGCCTGCCGCGCAGGGTATAAGGCGTCGGTGAGATGCCAGGCCGAGTCGAGGATCATGTCCCAGAGGCGCACCACCCTCTCGATTGGCTCTGGAGAGTTCCATCTGACGTCGGCGTCGTCCATGCGCGCGCTCATAAGGTCCATGGCGAGCTCACGGTCTCTCAAGAAGAGGTCGCTGAGGGCCGTCTCAAAGTACGACTCGAGGGTCTGGTGGGTCTGCTGCGACCCGGGGCCTTGGTCAACGAAGAGCCGTGACACCTTGTCGTGTTTTGCGTCCTCGGCGAGCGCAATTGGCAGCCGCGGCTGCGTGCCGGGGCTGTAGATGGACACATTGCTGTCGAGAAAGCTGCTCGGGAGGTTGACCGGAGGCAGCGCCGAGGAGACCCGCCGGCGCGTGTTACGAGACCTCGCGGGCCCAGCTGCATGGCTCCTCGTCCGGCCGCCAGACATCTCGGTCCCCGCCTGCGGCTCCGCGTCATCGTCATGCTCCGTCACGGAGTCGTCAACGGGCCTGCCCCCGGTGCCATGGGCATTGCGCCGGCAGGGCGGTGCGTGGAACGAGCGTCGACAGGCGGCCGCTGCCGCTGCGGCTCGTGGCGGGACTCTTGCGCTCAGGGCAACCGTGGGGAACGCTCGGCGGGCTGCTGGAGCGTGCATCCGGGCGGTTTGGCGACGGCGCCGGCGCAAGGGCTGCGATGGTGGTCTGGATTCGGTCGAGCTGGCGGGTTTGACGGGTTGCAGGATCGCTCGTGTATAACGCATCGGCCATCGGCGCCAGAGCTCCGTCACTTTTTTCCATACGCTTACGTGATCCAACGGGCGCGGAGTTCAAACAGGCCAATCTGATCTACAAAAACCCGTACGGAGTACGTCCGTAATATCGTGCAACCCAGAGCCAACAAACGGTTCATGTCGGTGCAGCCAAGCTCAACTGCCCACGTTGCACGATGTCGGTCGGTGCGTCATCAGGCCAAGGAGCTCTGTAACGGCACGTGGCTTCCCGCCTGTCATACGGAAGCACATTAGATGTTAGTTAGTGAACGCTCTGGGAAGTGCGTACTCGCATGCGAACGCGTATCGTCTGCTGGGGATCGAACATGAGCGAAGCACCCAACACGTATTGAGCCTGTGCTCCGCCACGGAGACGAAGCCGAATCCGCCCAGCGAGAGCCGCCAGGGTCGCCCTGCCGCGTAGGTAGTGCGTAATACTCCGTACACCGTGCGTTCTTTTGACGATGGCCACGGACGAGGAGGAACAGTGCTAATTAGCAATTGCCTTGTCCAACGGCCTTTGGCACGCTCTGGCCGCTCGCGTTTGCCATGGAGGGCCGCGAGTTCCCAGCCCTAGGTATGTCTCGCAGCTGGGCAAGTTGCGTCAGGAAACAAGGGACGACTCTCATCAGGCGTGGCTGACTGAGTGACGCCTCGCATCGAGGTCGGGGATTTCATCTTTGGGCCAAGCTGACACTGCCAGAGGGCCCCAGCTGGTTCACAGACACACTAATCAACCTCCTGTTCCCGCAGTCGCAACCAACACAGCGCGATCCAGCCATCATTATTAGTGCTGCTCCCAGCAGGCACATCGGCCTGTATCTGCCTGCCTGGCTCGTTGTTAGCGTGACAAGACCTTCAATCGCCTCCTGGAACGCTCCCATCCAACATCGTTTGACCTCTAGGCATCACTTGTTCTTGTTGCTTTACCCGTCTCAGCTCCGCCCTCTTCACATCTACTCGGTATCTTTGCAACCTGCACACCTTTCTGAAGCCCAACCGCTTCGTACAGACAGCTTTGGCCCCGTCTCAGCCCGAGCTCGCGTCGTGCGCCTGCGACTTCGTCCATAACACCACCGCTTCTTCATCGCCAAGCAAGAGTGGTGACCTCATTCATGGCTGGCGTCGGCGGCAGCGCGTTGGCGTTCCCCGTGCCCGACGAACCGCCACGAGAAAAGACCTACCACCCCAAGCGGCCTCACAAAAAGTCACGTAGGGGATGCAAGAATTGCAAGGTACGCAAGGTCAAGTGCGATGAGGCGAAGCCGGAATGCCGCATCTGCAGAATACGCGGTGAGGACTGCGTCTACCTCCCCAACGCAAAGCATTCAGGCGGAGGACGAGCGCCGCCGTCAACCTCAGCTTCAGCTGCTTCGGCCTCGGCTGCTTCTTCTTCTTCTCGCACGTCATCACGAGATGCCTCGCCCTCCGCGTCCGCTCACGGATCCGCATCGCCCGCCGACGCCGACGCCGACGCCTACGCCCTCGTCGCCTCACAATCGGCAATGCCGATTCTGGTCGAGCCAAGCTTCCGCCCGGGCGGCATCAGCACGACCGACATGAAGCTCCTCTGGTTCTTTACTGTCAACACTTGCTCCTCCTTTTCCATCGAGGGCGGCAAGAGGAGACCGGTTGAGGAGGTCATGAGGAGCATCGTGGTGAAGCACGCCTTCGAGACTCCCTTCTTGATGCACTCCCTGTTCGCGTTGGCTAGTCTCCATCGGCAGGTCCTGCAGCTGGACTTTGATCGGTGCAGAGCGCTCGAGCACAGAGATGCAGCGTTTACCGGCTATCGATGGGCCGTTGAACATCCTACTGCCCCAGTCTATCCGGCATTGCTGGCCCACTCCCTCCTCCTCACGGCTATCACCGCGCAGAACTTCAGGGAGCCCGACAGCGGCCCGCTCTACATCATCAACTGGATGCTCATTTGGAGAGGCATCGGCGCCATTTTCGAGAGGACAAAGATGTCCAAGGACAACATGGCCGCCATGGCTTCCAGCGGCCTGCAGACTCTCTTCCACAGGCCCAAGATTGATCTCAAGGATGCGGCCGGACATATCCCCGGCAACCTCCAGTTGATGATTGACACGATTCAGAAGGATGAGGAAGACCACGTCGACAAGCCGACGTACTACAACACCCTCCGGTACCTGGCCTCGCTCTACCAGAATCTTCGAAACGGCGGCTTTGGCGCCCTCATGAAGCTGCGCATCATCACTTGGTTCACCTTTCTACCCCAGCGCTTTGTCGATCTCGTCCGCATAAAGCGGCCCCGCGCTCTCATCATCATCGCCCACTACGCCGCATTCCTCAAGCTTATGGGCGAGGTCTGGTGGCTGCAAGGCGTTGGCGAACGCTCGCTCCAGGACCTTTGCGAGTACGTTGACCACCCCATGTGGGTTAATCTTCTCGACGTGCCCAAGGCCGTGCTCGCCGCAAAGGACGACCTCATGGTGGCTCGGATTCTCGTGCACGATCCAAACTGGATTCCCCGTGTGCCACCCGCGTTTGAGTGGGATGAACAGCAGGAGTACGATACAAGGAGACTGTCCTGGGTCGATAACGAAGGCAGAGAGGTTCGACTTGGAGAAGGCCTCGTGCACCCGCAGTCGGGAAGTACGGATCCCACCTGGCACAACTTCAGCCATGAATGACCTGCCTTGAGATGCACGCCCACCGAGGTGTTCCTCGGGGCACGTCTTTTCAATTACGGAATCTTATTATATTGAGCGAATGGAGAGTAGTGTGTGGGTTGGTAGGCGTTTCGGTCACAACTCTTCCTGCATATGGGATCCATCGGACCTTTGCGTGGCACATTCGGATTTTCCTCGGCCGGGGAGAACAGGCGTGCTGGTACATACCCCATTTGTGTGCGCCGGAAGGAGCTTTGGTTTTTAAGCCGTTGTCTTTTCATTGCTGTACTTTGTACGCAGCGATTCGAGCACTCAAATAATATGACGCACCCTGCAGGGTAGCAGTTAAACACCAAACAGTCGGGAGCATCAAACAAGCCACACGGACGGTAATTCACCTCAGGGCCAAAGTCATCGTACTCGTAGCTTTACAAGGGGAATTTTGATTTCTTGGTACACAGCCCACAAAAGAGACTTAGTTGATGGAGCTTTGAAGAAACCACCCCGGCTCCGGCTCCTCTGGTCTATACACAGGCTCCTTCTCCACACCTCCGACATTATGTAGCTAAGGTCGCCTAGTTCTTCTCCAGATCCGCAAGAATCTTCTCACCCTTCTCCTTGGCCGAAGCGAAGTCGCCAACCATGTAGAAGGCACCCTCGGGCAGGCTGTCACCCTCACCGCTCAGAATGGCCTTGAACGAGCTGATGGTCTCCTTGAGGTCGACCAGCCTGCCCTCGATACCAGTGAAAACCTGGGCGACAGTGAAAGGCTGGCTCAGGAAACGCTGGATCTTACGGGCACGCTCGACGGTGAGCTTGTCGGCCTCGGACAACTCGTCCATACCCAGAATGGCGATGATGTCCTGGAGACCCTTGTACTCCTGCAGGATTTGCTGGACACGGGTGGCGGTGTCGTAGTGGTCCTGGCCGACAACACGGGGATCCAGCATACGGGAGGTGGAGTCAAGAGGGTCGACAGCGGGGTAGATACCCAGCTCAGAGATACCTCGGGACAAGACGGTGGTGGCGTCCAGATGGGCGAAGGTCGTAGCAGGGGCAGGGTCAGTCAAATCGTCAGCAGGGACGTAGACGGCCTGGACGGAGGTAATAGAGCCCTTCTTGGTGGTGGTGATACGCTCCTGCATCAGACCCATGTCGACGGCGAGGGTGGGCTGGTAACCGACGGCAGAGGGGATACGGCCGAGCAGAGCAGACACCTCGGAACCGGCCTGAGTGAATCGGAAAATGTTGTCAATGAAGAGCAGCACTGCACGAGAAATTAGTCAACTGAACGTCGCGCGATGGTTTAAAAAAAAACCACTCACCATCCTGGCCTTCCTGGTCACGGAAGTACTCGGCAACGGTCAGACCGGTAAGAGCGACACGGGCACGGGCACCGGGGGGCTCGTTCATCTGACCGAACACCAGGGCGACCTTAGACTCGCCATCGAGCTGAATGACGGAAGTCTCCTGCATTTCGTGGTACAAATCGTTACCCTCACGGGTACGCTCACCGACACCAGTGAAGACGGAGTAACCACCGTGGGCCTTGGCGATGTTGTTGATCAGCTCCTGAATGAAGACGGTCTTGCCGACACCGGCACCGCCGAAGAGACCAATCTTTCCACCACGAGCGTAGGGGGCGAGCAGATCGACGACCTTGATACCAGTGACCAGAATCTCGGCAGAGGTGGACTGCTCGATGAACTCAGGAGGCTCAGCGTGAATAGGCAGGTACTTGTCGGACTTGATGGGGCCACGCTCGTCAATCGGGTCACCGGTGACGTTCATGATACGGCCCAGGGTGGCAGGGCCGACGGGAATGGTGATGGGGGCACCAGTGTCGGTGGCCTTGGCGCCTCGGACGAGACCCTCGGTACCTGTTGTGAGGCGTCAGAATTGGACCTGTGACTTTGGCTGGGCACAATTGAGATGACATACCGTCCATGGCAATGCAGCGGACGACATTCTCACCAAGATGTTGCTGAGCGAATTGTCAATGTCTGAATCGAGGCCAGATTCCTCTGGGATGTTACGTACCGAGACCTCAAGCACGAGCTTCTGGCCGTTGTTCTGCGTCTCGAGAGAGTTCAGGATAGCAGGCAGCTTGGCGGTGTCGAACTTGACTGCAGCAGTGTCAGTCACGCAAACTTGATGTCATATCCAAGCCCGTTGGGACCTGTCGCAAAAGAGTTGACTGACCGTCGACGACGGCACCGATGACCTATTGGTTTGTTTCGTCAGCAAAATTGCCGCCCGGCCCGGCGGGAACGAAGGCCTGCTCACCTGGTGGATCTTGCCATCTCCGACGCCTGCGGAAGACGCATATCGGCAGTTGATGGGGAATCGGAGAGTCGCAGGCTTAATGGCACGTCGTGTGGCCGTGGCCGCGAACGACGGCCGGGCTGCCCTGGCGAAGGAGGAAATGCCGCTGCCGAGGAACCGCGGTCAGCTCAATCGGCCTCAATTGGCGCGCACGGCGCGCGGTTACCGCTAAAAAGTTGCTCGAGGGGTCGGGACTCACCTCTTGAACATCTTGCCAGATGACAAAGAGCGATCAGAGATGGGAGTGGAGAGAGGTTGGTTGAATCTGGGGAGAATTTGCAGAGTGAGCAGTTTTGCTCGGGAGCGGACGACTCTGTCGGTTAGAGCTTTCTCACCAGTCACGTGAGGCGCTAATCTGAAATTAGGCACTGTGTGATGCACAGTGCCGGCCTCGGGTTAACAGGGGATGCTCTGTCGGGGTTTCGGACATGGGGATAGACTGCACGTTGCGCTTTCACCTTGGTTCCTTCGACGGCAGGTTCGCGTCGCGCCCGACGCGCTGGAGGTGACTCGAGATGTGATTGAGCGATAATAGAAACCAGTTCCTAGACGAGGCTCTCCATTAATTCTTCTCACGCGCGCGAGGCAGCAATTCGTTACAGGACTTTCGGCTGCGCGAAGCTGGGGTTCCAAGTACACAGTGCGCCCAAGCCCGGGCCTCGGCGACGAAAAGGGAGGTGCCTGGCATTCCCGTCGGTTCCTGAGGCTGTCCATTTTCGCATTTTCGCAACGGCGGTTCCGTCTTTTCGCGATCCACACCAACCTGGAACGTTACCCACCCATCACAGCCAACACCAAAGGCCTCACTTCGTTGCACGCTGCACGATTCCTACAGAAGAGAATTCAATGCACTGATGCTATTACGTACCTAGTTCTAACAAAGCGTTGTACCTCCGTATCCTCCTTTTCGAAATGTATCAGGCAACAGAAATGAAATATGACCGTTTCGAACCCTTCGCCCACAATGACTACCGATGATACTCTGTATATCATGACACCCGCAATTGCATGCGGTAATTCGCTGCCTACCGACATTATTTCCAGTTTACACCTGCTGTTGGGACACAGAGTTTTCGAGAGCCAACACCTGCTTGCTTGTCAGCCATATACTCAATGGGGGGGATCCAAAATTGGATACTAACCATTGCGGTGCGACAAGGGATATACACGTGCGTCCAGTTTTGACGTCCATTCCACTCCATCGGGGTCGTGAAGAAGCGTGTGCCCTCGTCAATTCTGCTGTGCCCGCCCAAGTCCTTGGCATCGCTGTTCAGGACCACGCGGTATGTCCCTGGAATCTCAATGCCGATGCGGTAGTCGCTGAAGCTCTCACTCGGGTGAAAGTTGAAGATGAAGACCAGGCCAGCTCTCTCAAAAACGATTACCTTGTCACCTTCATGCTTCAGGGAGATGTAAGCCTGTGGTGAGTGAAGCCACCCGTACTTGGCCTCGCAATTGTTCATCAGGCCATCGAAATTGTTCAAGAACTTGTAGCGGAGCAACTCGTCATCGGTCAAGTTCAGCTGGCGGCGCGCATACCAGAATGAGTTATTGTTGCCCTCCCGCGGAAAGTCGAGCCATTCGGGATGGCCAAATTCGTTGCCTTCAAAGTTCAGATATCCCTCTCCGCCCAAGGCGTGTGTGAGAAGGCGGATCATCTTGTGGAGGGACATGCCGCGGTCGATGACGGCGGTCAGCGGTGACAATACCGACATGTTTGTGTACATTTCTGCATCGCAGAGATGCATCATCAGGGTCTTGTCACCGACGAGTCTGTCCTCGGTTAGCTCATGCAGCTTGCCTTGGTCAAAGTCAACTTACGCCTGATCATGGCTTTCGCAGTAGGCGATGGTCTTTTCGCCATCACGTCGGTTCGTCAAAGTAAAACAGATGTTCCCGATGTCCCACTCCTCATCCTTCTGTTCCTTTATGATCTTGATCCACATGTCTGGGATTGCCATGGCTAGGCGATAGTCGAAGCCGACGCCGCCCAAGGACAGCGGCAGACAAAGAGCGGGCATCCCGGAGACATCCTCGGCCACCGTTATGACCTCTGGGTACAGCGAGTGCAACATTTCGTTCGCCACCATGAGGTAAACGACTGCTTCCTCATCGACATCTGCGCCAAAGTACTCGTGGTAGCCGCCGGAGAATCCCCTGAAATAGTTAGTCAGGACATAGAGGGATGGATACTGCACGACTTACGTGCCCATGCCGTGGTGGAGGTACAGCATGCTGGTGACGCCATCGAAGCGGAAGCCGTCGAACTGATATTCGTCCATCCAGAATCGCAAGTTACTCAGGAGGAACCGCATGACTTCATGGTGCCCGTAATTGAACAGTCTGCTGTCCCACTGCTCGTGGCGGCCCTTACCACCACTGTGGAAGTATTGGTGGTCCGTGCCGTCAAACTCGTTGAGCCCGTCCAAGACATTTTTTGAGGCATGGCTGTGGACGACATCAAGGAGAACGACGAGGCCCATGCTGTGGGCGGTGTCAATGAGCTCCTTGAGGTCTTCGGGTGGGCCGTAGCGGCTGCTCGCTGCGAAGAAACTGTTGACCTGATACCCAAAGCTGGCGTAGTAAGCATGTTCCATGACTGCCATCAGCTGGATAACATTGTACCCCAGGTCCTTTATCCTAGGAAGCATGTTCTTGGTAAACTCCTTGTACGTTGCTACCCGCTGTTCGGGGCTTGATATTCCGACATGCGCCTCATACACACGCGCACTGGCCGGCTTCTTGGGACGCTGGTGTTGGAACTTGTACTTTTCTGCCGGTGGTGGGTTCCAAAATCGAGCCTCGTAGGCCGGGGAGACGCTCAGATCTTGAGTCACATACTTAATCCACGCCGGAATACGGTCCACGCGCTCGCCATTTGGCAGGACGAGAGAGATCTGAAGGGTTTGTCAGCAGGGGCGCCTTTTTAAGACATTGCGCATTGCCAGTGCTGACCTTGAGCTTGGAGTTGTGAGGTATCGCAGGTTGGCCATTGTATGCTGGAAGGACGATCTTGAAGACTCCAAATGAGTCCTTCTGCATTGGGTGGGAAGCTTGGTTCCACTGGTCTAGAGAGCGTGTCAGCAGCTGTTGCCGAATGTCACAAACCCGTACCGACTTACTGAAGTCGCCAATCAGGAAGGCTTCTTTGGCATTCGGTGCCCATTCTCGGTATGTGATATTGCTGTTGCCATCCACGTTGAGTCCAAACTCCTCAGCTCCCTAGCCGGCTGTTAGTAAAAGCCTCGTACAGGCCTGGGCTGGGAGGTCTTACCCTCGAGAACTTTTCCACGCCACCCTCGTTGTACTTGATTTTGTTGATCCAGTCCTGAGCTCTAGAATAGCGCCGCTTGAGGGCGTCGCTGAATGGAGCCAGGTATGGATCCAACTGTACAACACCTGCGTGACTGTCAGCGAGGGAGAACTCCAGTTAGGCCAGGGACAGTGAACCGACCCGTGCCATCGTTGGGGACATCTCCCGCAGCCCCCCCTGAGGCATTGGGGCCCAGAGAGCTGGATGAGGCATCGGCGAGCGAAACCATGGCTGCAATTCACAGCGTCTCGCGGATGTCGACGTCGCGTGCTGTTGCTTGGGCGGGGTAGTAGAAGGAGGCGTCGTATTGAGGAGCCGCTGGGAGGTCGCGGAACAGCAGGTGACGTACTCCGCAGAGCTGGGCAGCACAAGTCCTTGGCTCGCAGATGCTGGAATATCACGACGGGCAGAAGCAGAATGTGCTCCGGTAAATCCCAGACGACATGTGGAGGTTGGCAGTTTAAGATGAAATGAGCAGAGTGGCAAGCTTGGATGATGGTGGTATCCCCCAGGACTCGAGCTTTATCGATAGCCCCAAATGACGTCTCTCTGTGCAGCCCACACAGACCAAGGCCGAGACTGTACCCCAACGCCCCGTCGGTTCTACGCAAAACGCCTCGAGGGCGTTCCAATTGGCTCCTTGAGCCGCCACTGGGGCAAAAAGGCGGCACATTAATTAGTTTGTTGGATCTGTCAAGTAAGTACTCCATATCGAACGGCCGAATGTTGGTTGGTTCTCCGCATGCTGTGCGAGGTGGGTGGGATGCAGCCAGGGATGTCTCAGAGCAGAGTCCAGCACCCGCTGCCTTGGACCGATAACGGCCCCGCTGGCCACTACTGCCGTCTCCAAGCGGGCGGCCACTACCGTAACCAGTGGTCGCCAGTTACCTATCATCCATCACATTAGACACAATACAATCTGCCGACTCCCGCGTCGACTTCTCGTGCCCTGCACCACCTACATACCTACTCCCCGGAGTGGGAGAGCCTGGGCTACTATCGTCACACGAAACCTCGTCCGGGACGCCGACGCCAACACCTTCGCGCGTCCCATCTCCCCGCATCCGACATCGTGAGGTGCACCGATACGGCCGAGCCTCGTCCGTCCAACAACCCCACTAGCGACCGGCTGCAGACTATGAAAGTCTGCGTCGCCTACCATAATGCTCGCCTCATCTAGAACGCTTGTTCCGTCGCTACGGACCTGCAACCGTGCCCTGAGGCGAGCCCCTCGACCATCCTGCTACACCTGCCGTCGTCACCTGTCGTCATCCCGACCCCTATGGGCGGCGAGACGAACCGCCGATTTCAACGCCGGGTACACGGGCAGCTATGATCCCTCGGTAGAGTCGGGCCGCGGCCCCATGTTCAATAAGGCAAACTTTGGCGTTCCCCAATTCTACCCTCGAGACCTGAAGAAGCGTGTGGACGAGTACGTTGTCGGACAGGACCGGGCCAAGAAGACGATATGCGCAACGCTGTTCAACCACTACCAGAACCTTCGCCGACGGCACCAGCACGAACACGAGGATAGAAACGTGCAGGAGAAGCTCATGCGACAAAGATTCGCACGAGACCGGGAGCTGCATCAGAAACGTCGAGACACGCACCCTGTGGAAGGTCAGCCTGCGACCTACAGGCCAGGCCAACGAGACGCCGCTGACGAGCTCAATCAAGATGAATTCCCGGGTCATCACGAATCCGTGCGACAGCTGTATGAGATGAATGAGTTCGAAGACGATCCCCTCGACCATCTGTACAGCCCAGAGGACCCGTCCCAGCCCGAACACGTCAAAATTGACAAGAGCAACCTTTTGCTAATTGGCCCTACTGGGGTCGGAAAGACCTACATCCTGGAGTACGTAGCTTGCCGCAATCATCTTGATGACTTTTGTGCTGACTAGGATCAGGACACTGAGCAAGAAGATCCAGGTCCCGTTCACGATTTGCGACTGCAACTCGCTGACCCAAGCTGGATACATTGGACAGGATGTGGAGACGTGCATTGAGCGTTTGCTGATAGAGGCCAACTACGATATAAGGGCGACGGAGTACGGTATTGTTGTTTTGGACGAGTTCGACAAACTGGCTCGGAGAGACTCGCCCACTGGCCGAGATGTCGGTGGCGAGGGCGTGCAGCAAGCACTACTGAAACTCGTTGAAGGAACCAAGGTCACCGTCAATGTCAAGGACAACCGGTCATCGCGATCTACACCACCCATCACGACCAACTACAGCTCCTCCGGAGCCTCTTCCTCGTCACCTCAAGCCGCGCCTCCCGGGGGCAAAGTGGATCAGTACACCATCGATACTGCACACATCCTGTTCATCTTCTGCGGCGCCTTTGTTGGCCTCGACAAGTCTATTTTGCAACGAGTGGCGAAACCGTCTATGGGATTCGGGGGCGAGGTCAAAGGACGGTCGACTCTCTCTGGGAGCAAGCACGTTCTTCCTCCAGAGAATTACACTCATCTTGCCCATCATGACTCCGTATCGGCGCCCTCCTTTACACCCTTGGACCTGGCAACACCAGCAGACCTCCAGAGCTTTGGGTTCATCCCGGAGCTCATTGGCCGCTTGCACAACATCTGCGCCCTCAGTCCCCTATCTAAGGATGACCTCTTGCGCATCCTCACGGAACCAAGGAATAGCCTCGTCGCGCAGTACACAGCACTGTTTGAGACATACCCGTCTCGGCTTTACTTTACGGACAAGGCCCTGTACGCAATCGCAGAACGGGCCGCCGCATCCGACACGGGCGCGCGCGGGCTGAAGATGGAAATGGAACGAGTCTTGGCCGAGCCCATGTTCGATGCTCCCACGCCATATGTGCTCATTACGGAGGGCTGTGTAAAAGGCACGGAAAAGGCGGCGTACTGGGGCAAGGATGGGCGGTTCGAGCTGGATAGACGGTTGGAGGAAGAGGAGATCCACCGTCCTAGCTCAACGCCGCAAGTGACGTTTGAGCGGCTTAGGGAGGCTGGGCAGAGCGGCGGTTGATGCTGCGATATCGGGATGTGCGAACATTTCGGCAAACACAAGGGCATGGCGTTGGGCGGGGCATTGTTACCTAGGCAAGCTGGTGAATTCACAATCGCATTTCGCCTTTGCAACCGCGTGATGACAGCAATGGAGACCATGACTTGAGTTCAGTCGTTGTAGTACAGTATTCACATCCGCTAGACACTTGGCTCCCTTCTTGCAAGCCCACGACCTGTCCCCCACGCCTTACGACCATTTCACACATGGGAGAACAGGATGCCCCATGAGCCACCCGTGCTTCTATCACAAAAGAGATTAAATGGTATTGTCGAGTGTATTTAGCGGCCCTTGGGGGCAGACTGGACCTGGCCCTTGCCAGAGTAGCTCTCGGAGGCGATGCCGGTGATGGGGTCGGCTTTTTGTTGCTGTGTGACATGCGTCAGCCATGTGCACAACGGTATATGTAGTGACTCGCATGCATACCTTGAGGAGCTCGTTGGATGCCTCCTGGTACTCCTGGGACATGGTGGCGGGCTCAGGCTTGGCAAAGGCGCGGACGATGCCGAAGATGGCGAAGCTGGCACCGAGGCCAATGGCGACGCCCCAGGCAATGCGGGCGTTGGTGCCGGGAGGGTCGACGGCGCGGGGGCCATGGGGACCGAAGGCGATCCAGTATGCTGGTGAGACGATTTGAGTTAGTTTTCTGGTCCAAGGTGACGCATGCCGCGGCTGCTTCCCCAGACTCGCACCACGCCCGCGATTGGCCGATCCGCCAATTGACTACTGGAGACGGGACTGAGGCTCTTAACTGAGCTTCGAGGCAAGGCTGAGGTGCCGCGTGGTGGTGGAGCAGAGGCCCGGGGAGCGGGAAGGCTGGCGTTGGGGACGGACGGCCAGCTCGGCTATCCGACCTGGGAGGTATTTTTGCACGAGGGATAGCACGCACCGGCCTTCTTCTCCTGGACCGTCAGCTCGGTCCAGCTGCCCTTCATGCGGTCGCGCAGGGCCATCCAGAGGTCGGCCTGCTCCTGGAGCGGCATGCCCTCCCATCGCTTCTCGATGTTGGCGAGCGTCGGGTTGGAGATGGCGTGCGTGGACGAAGCGCGCGAGGCGGCCACGGCCGGGACGCTGCGCACCAGGCCCTTGCGCAGCAGACTCGACGCCGGGGTGCGCAGCATTTTCGGGGATATCGCGAAATGTCGTATCGGGGTCTGGAGGGTTCAATTGGCGCGGGTTGCGAGGCGCAGAGGATGATGCGGGTTTCGAGACGGACGACGAAGAGGGTGAAGTTTTCGGGAGTCGGAGGCGATCGTATGATAGATTTCCTCGCCGCTGAGCATTCGGGTTGGCTGGCCCCTGCGAGAGGGAGCTTCGGGTGTCTGCGGGCGTGACTAAGCTATGCCGGAATGGATAATCACGTGCGAGATTGGTGCTGCCAGCCAATCACACGCGCTGGATTTGCTGTTGATTACCTTGCCGTTTCCGGAACACTCAGCTGGCCAAATGCAGCGATTCCATTTAAGGCTGCACGGTTACCAGTAATTGCATGGCTAAGAGAGCGTCAGGACGTAAATACTTCTTCGCTATGTGATGTGCAGCTCGGTGACCCCCTAGTCTTTAATGGTTGGGGTTATGAGGCCCGGGGCCAACATGAGCTTGCGAGAGGATCACAACAGTGCCTATGCTGCGCTCAGAGTATGTACCGTGCCAATGACGTTGCATTGTATTACGCGAACCAATGCCACCTCTATAATATACCACCACCCTCGCCTCTATACCGACCGCCAAACAGATATCACCTATCCCATACGTGCTTCTTTTGGTAGAGGCCCGTCAATATTACTCGCTGCCGCTCATGGAATGGAATGCTCCTTTCCTCGCACGCCATCAGTCATCATGGATCAATCAGTCGTTCAAAACTGGACACCAAAGAGGTTCTTCTCCCGGATGCGCTCGCCATATCGAAAAAAGACGATTGGTACCGGAATCATGGCCAAGGCAATGAAAGCTAGAAGCGAGCTTCCCCAGCCCAGGCCCAGGGTCGCAAACATTTGGCCCCCAGCCAGCGGCAACACCGCACCTCCGAGAGACCGCAGGACGGTGCTGGCAGCGACAGCGGAAGCGGCAAAGGCACCAAATGCATCAACCAAGTACGTTGAGATGGCCATCTGACAAGACAGTTAGCACATGTCAGGGATCAAAGGTCATATAAACCCGCAGTGTGTGCTTACAAATGCGAGGGTCATCCCGAAACCCAGAAAGGACGTGCCGATGATGGGGAGAATCCAGTGTTGTTGTGTCTTGGCCGTCCAGCCAAACCAGAAGAGCCCGACCGGAGCGGCAATCCCGGCAATGACCATGAGTGGCAATCGGTACTCTGGCTTGAACACGCCGCCATTCTTCTTCCGCAAACTCTCGACCATTCGGTCAGATACTGCCCCGGAAACGAGCAGACCAAGCGCTGAGCCGGTGCCGATGCCCAGATAGGAGAGCCCAACCTGGCCGGTCGTGAAGCCGTACTCATGCTGGAACAGACTCGGCATGGCAGTGAAGATGAGGTAGAGGTACCCGTACAGGATGAACATGTACAGGGAGAGGAGGAAGACAATCGGGGAGAAGATGAGCATCTTGCTTGGTCGGACGATGGCCGAAGTGAGGATCTCCTTGGTTGAGCGACCGGTGTCGAGGGATGATCGGAGGGCCGTGTTGCCAGTCTCTTTGCGGAGCTTCTTCGTCTTTCGGTCGAGGATCGCATAGGCGTAGGTCTCGCGCAGGAAGATGAAGGATAGCAGCATGATGACGCCGCCCTAAAAGCGCATCAGAAGATGTTACCTTCCGTGGAGCAAGACATGTACTCACGGCAATTGCTAGCACCCAGAACGACCACCGCCAGCCTCTGGCTTGAGTAAGATATCCTCCAGCTGCAAGAACGCCCAAGTTTAGCTAAACTCTGATACAGCACACTGCTCGGGTACATACCGATAGGTCCCAGGACAGGCCCTAGAAGGGGCCCAAACACCCACGCGGCCATCACTTTCCCTCGCATTTCTCGAGGCACCAGATCGGCAATGGAACCGGGGCCAATGGCCATGGGACAGCTGCCAGCCAGACCAGCAAGCAACCGGAAGACAATCAGCGCCGCCAGGTTCGGCGCCACGGCACAGGCAATGGTGAAGATGAGGAAGAGGACGTTGCAGACATGGTACAACGGTGCTCGTCCGTATATCTCAGATAGCGGCGCAATGGCTAGCGGGCCGAAGCAGTAGCCGACAACATACACGGACACGATAAACGAAGCGAGCTCCTCGTTGGTCGAGTTGAAGTCGGCCATGACCTGAGGGATGCCGGGGGCAAAGATAGAGGAGGCCAGGGGGCTGTCTGGTGTTAGCCTTGCTGGCGACTCGACTCCAGTCGAGTTTTCTCACTGCTATTCTTACCTGATGAAGGTGATGGCAGAGACTACTCCTATGGCGAGCGTCTTTTTGGAAAAGGACCAGTTGAGGGGGTTCGCCGGGTCGTTGGGCCCGTCCCAGTCGACGACACCGGGATCTTTTGTTGTAGGCTCCATATTCTCGTGGATAGGTGAAGTGCTCTCGGCATCGCGCTCAACATCCTTCTCTTGGTCGCGGTGTGGGAACCCTGCGATTGTCGAGGTGCTCGAGACGCATGCATGCTCTCCCACGCTCTGAGGTGCCATCTTATCGTTGGCACCCGCAGGAGGTAGGCACTGGGCTATGGCTGTATGGTCGATCTGGTTCGGCGGTACGTTTCTGTGTCGCGATGTCGGGGCTTCGAGACAAGGCGAGTTCACACGGGGGAGGCGAGGAAGCTGGCGCCGGGTTTGTAGAGTGAGGAATGAATTGTAATACTCAGGAAGGTCAAAACAAGGCCAAGACAGGCTCAGACTGATATTAATATACACATTTGCAGAGCATCCAGCCCGGGTAGTATCTGCGCGCCATCCCTGCCCGTCCACGGACACAGCCAGTCCACGGCGTTCATGGAGTTCATGGCCAACGGCGCGCGCGTGGCGCACCTCGCGAGATCATTTTTGACTAAAGACAAGGCAGACGCACGCGGATCTGCGAAAACAAGCAAGGGGGCACAGCACCACGGCCGCACGTAGACTGACAGTGAGCAGCGAATTCGCACAACTTCATATTATTAAACTCGTAAGCGCCTCGCAGCTCGGGCAGGCATGTCCCATAAAACCGGCTCGGGAATTATATGATTGGCCAGCGTCTTCAGGGATAGCCACGGTCGTGCCGTCCAGGCCGCGGAGTATCCACGGAACCTCCGGGAGTCTCCGGGAGTCCGCGGGATGGAAGGGCCATGTCCGTCCAACAAGGACTTACACCCACTCTCCTCTCAACTCACTCACAGCCCGCCGCAGCAACAATCGCCCAGGCCGAATAAGCAGAAAGAGTTGTGACAAGAGGAGCCCCAGATGGGTCGCCAACAGCCGCCAAGACAGCGCCCGATCTCGTGTGCGCTATGCAGGGTGCGCAAGCTGCGCTGCAGCCGCGTCTTCCCCTGCTCCAACTGCACATCCCGCGGAGTCGTCTGCCAGCACGACGGCGCGCCGGGTGTGAGTCTGGGCGGCATCAGCAAGGACGCCGCGTGCAGTGGCGGTGCGGGTGCCGCCGCCAAGGATCTCTCTGCCGTCGACCTGCTGTCGCGGCTTGAGCGCCTCGAGGCCTTGGTCGCCTCCCAGGCCAAAGCTGCGGCAGCGCCGCCGGAGCCTCCGGGGCAGGCGGCCTACCCTGAACCGAGCCAGCCGTTGACGCTATCGTCGTCGTCGACGGTGCCCTCACGGCTGCAGCGCCTAACGGCAGACGCGCTGTGGCTCGAGAAGTCGTGCTCCGGACAGAAGCTGCTGGTGAGTGCTCGCTCGCCTGCTTGATTCAGTCCCATGCCATCCGTGTCTCAAGTCCATGGGATCCATGCTTGCCATGATCCATCCGGTCCCCGCCGTGTGGCTGGCTATCTGTCTGTCTAACATCGACCCCCCATGCAGGACTCCTTGGTCGCGGACCCCATCACGTTTCGAACATGTCCCATCCGCCTCATCACCAAGCCGTCGTCGTTTGTATTGGCGCCCGACGCCTCTCCCGGCTCCCTGGGAGCGAACGGAGTCGTCAAGTGCATCTGGCTGCCCCGGCGTGAAGAGGCTCACGGCCTGCTGCAAAAGTACATCAGCGACGTCAGCCACTTCCACCACATCATCCACAAGCCGTCTCTGCCGGGCCTCATAGACGACGTCTACAACGGCCTGGACCAGGGCAACGGCGTCAACCTCGGCGCGCTGGCGCTCTTGCTGAGCATATGCTCCAGCACGACATATGCCTGGACGACACACGACGACGCCAGGGGCCTGTACGCGAACGCGGCGGAGGCGAACTCGTACACGACCGCGTGGCTCAAAGCCGCCCTGGACGTCGTCGACTATGCGCAACGCACGGCGCATGTGTCGCTGGAGTGCACGCAGGGGATGATCATCCTGTTCTTCGTCCTGTGCAGCCTCGAGGGCGTCTCGTCGCGGGCTCGTGCTCTGGTTGCCCAGTCCATCGCCATGGGCCGGGAGCTGGCCCTGCACTGCATCGACGACCCGAGCAACGCTGCCGCCTCCGACCCGGCACAGATGAACACCATCAAGACTGAGATTGGACGCAGGGTATGGTGGTACCTCGCCGCGTCCGACTGGTAAGGCCCATCCGGCGCCCGTTCTCATCTCACCCTCGGCTGACACCAGCATCAGGATGCTATCGCAGTTCTCATCCCCCCAAGAGGGAACGTACACGGTACTGCCGAGCCGCATGGCGGTTCGAAAACCTCGCAACGCCAATGACGAAGATATCGTCGACGGACGAGAAGTTATTGATCGCCCGCTCGAAGAGGCAACCTGCGTGTCATACCTTCTTCAGCGTGTCAAGCTGGCCGAGGTATGCCATGAGCTGCTGGATCGAAGCCCATTCATCCTCCTGAGTCCAGAAGCAATGGACTACCAGCAGGTCATGGAGGTCGACGCCAGGCTCCGGCAATTCATGCAAGATATGCCGTCCTTCTTCTCGCTCGACAACACGGATCTGCAGAGCCTCCCCTCGACAGATGCCCGACGCTCTCCCGGCATCACGGTGCAGCGCTACACGCTCAACATTCTCCTCCACCGCCAGCTGTGCAAGCTGCACCTCCCCTACCTTGCCCGAGGCACCGTCGAGCCTGCGTTTGCGTACTCTCACGAGTCTTGCCTCAAGTCGGCCCGGCTTATCATCCACGTGGAGCACAAGCTGAGGAGGGAGAACTTGCCATTCGTGTCATTCCGCCAGCGGATGAACATGGTGCTGCGGAGCGTCTTCGTCGCATGCATTGCCCTTGTTCTCCATGCATGCTTGGGCGGCGACTCCCAGGACAGCGTTGCGAGCGGCGAGGAGGTGGCTGACGCGTGGAACATTCTGCATGAGGCCAGAGACCAGTCGCCACTGGCGTCGAAACTGCTGGAGCTCTCGATCCAGGTGCTGAAGAAGAACAAGGCGACGCACCCGGCGCTGGAGACCCTGAAGAACCAGCCGTCCATGAGGCTTCGCCCTCATGGAGGGACACCGCCGATGACCCCCGACTCGGGGCATCAAAATGACAACCGAAATGGCGCGATGGCCCAGCAGCTGAACCCGGAGTCGGAGACTGCTTACCTGGAGCGGGAGTGGCAGGCCCTTCAAGGGAGAATGGACCTGGACGCCATAGATTGGGACAGGTTATTCTGGGGTCTGGATGCGCCGTTCATATAGACCGGGGTGATCCTGAGAGGCATATGCGTCTTGTGGGTTGACTGGAATCTCTAGACACTTGGTCCCTCAACCACCGAGTGGCACAACCTGTACATAAGAACCTAGACATGAAGGTAATGTTTGCAAACAACGAATAATATGATAGAAATGCCTATGCCCGCTAGAGCATATGTGCCGCCCGTCGCGGACAAGTCTACTATACAATTCTGTACAGCTTCCAGGTAGGAAGTCCCGGTTTGATGTGAATCTTGTGTACAATTTGTGTACAAATTATGATCAATACGCGAAGACCAACATTTCGCGCGATGTTGCGGCAGAAACATGCTCTCGTGGTCTGGCTGACCGATTCCCGGTCACTTCTTTTCTGAGGCTGTTGTGTTGGGTTTCGCCTCAGCAGGTGATTGAGGGTCGAGACCACGCCTATACGTCATATGAGCAACAGAGCCTGACCTTTCGAGACCAGGAGACACCTACGATTTGGTCTGACCCTCCCCGGGAAGATCCTTTGGCGCAAGCACTGGCTGAAAGGTATAGTATCCTGGAGCAGCAGCTGCAGTGTCAGCCATTGATGACTTTTCATCTCGTCGGGAATGACAGGGCCAAGGGCGAACTGACCTCCGAGAACGCCACAGAAGACTGTGAGCGCAAGCGGCAGCGCCTTCTGCAAGGCACTCATGGTGGCCGACCTGCCCGGAGGAGCAAGATGAAAGTTTTGGCAGTGGAATTGAGGATGGACCTCGCAGAGTCGCCCCGATGTGTGCAAGGTGTAGTTGAGGCCTGTTAAGGTTCCAGTGGTTCCAGTGGCGCTAGGGGGTTCTCAGTGGCCGGCCGAGATCTTAGGGGGCGGTTGCCCCACTGCCCCACGCGCCTTCGAACGCGACTCTCACTTACCAGCGCGTTTAGGAGCTTCCGATACTTGTCGACGTCGTGAGGAATGTCCACCACGACGCCTTGTTCTGCACCCAATTCGAGCCAACGCCCGACGACCGTCATCCCTAGCCTCGAGACGATCCGTGCCGCTCCACACAGCTTCATTTGACGACATGAGACGATGACGACCGGGGACCATGACCAATTGGAAAGAGCTGGGGGAAGTCCCGGATTCAGAGGAGGAGGATGGCTTCGACAGTCAGGAGTTTGATGCAGCTTCTGCGCCAGCAGCGACAAAGACAGCGGCCGCTATACGGGACGCGGATATATGGGACTTCCCTGACTCGGAAGAAGACCAAGACGAAGGCGAGCGACATCGACGACGGCCGGGCCAACTTACGGTGCTTGTGCCGGGGCCTTCCTCCGACTTTCCCGACTCGTCGCCGCTGTCCTCGGCTCCAAGCGAGCAGGATCTGCCTCCGGTCGACCAGCTGATCCTGAATCACAGCTACATAGGGCAGCTGGGCTCCTCGGAATTGGGAGGAACTTTTGCGGGGACCTCGAGCTCGCAAGGGATCTCCAGAGGCGACGAGACGCAGTCGCCAGCTCAAGTACCAGCGGACAAGGCAAAGACACCATTGCAAAGCCAGGGGCTCCGCCGAGATGCACAGTATCAGGAAGCCAGGCAAGCAGCGATCAGTTACGAACGGTCGCTGCGCCCACGGAAACCCATCCAGCAACACCCATACTTGCTGGAAAATGCACAATACAGCAGTCTCCTCAAGGAGCACGACATTCGGCCTCTGAGGATGGCCAGAGAAGACGAACGACGGAGGCGAGAGCAAACCTTGCAGGACGATGACTTTGAGGAGGACAGCCAGGAATCTGCGCAACGTGACATACTCGATGAGAAGAGCCAGTCCAATACCGCTGAAGCATCTTTGGGAAACCCAGACCAATTTGAATTCCCCTCATCGTCGCCACCGAAGGCTTCTCCCTTGAGCCGTCATGGCCAAGATAGTAGCCAGCCAAGCTCCCAAGGCGACACCGACAACACGAGCATCCTCGACCAGGATCTGCCGGCTTTAGAAGAGCTATTGAGCCTGCCGCCACGCCTCGTCTCAAGAACGACAGCCAAAAGGCAATCTACGCCGCCTCCCTCAACAATTAGAAAGCGGAGGAGGATGAATATTGTCGATAGCGATCCTGCGGAACCCAATGCAGCCCCCAGGAGGTCATCAGACTCACCCGACCCGGTGACTTCGCCCTCGCATCTCCGACTGCGCCGTTCGAGCCCGAAGCCTACCAGACTGCCTCAGCCCGAACCTCGATCTCCCGAGCCTGTTCAAAGCCACTCGTTTGCGTCAGAGCCGCCACTGCCGGATCCGGTCATTGATGTTTCGTACGATGACAAAGGCAACGTGGAGCGTGCAAACGTATCCCCAGAAGCACAAGATTCTTCCAGTTCTGGTAGCGACTCGGAAAGTGAGGCAGAAGTTGTGAACACTATTGGTCGGCGGATCAAAGGCGTCCTTCCCGCTTCTTGGTTGCGACTTGATCAACAGTCAGGCCGTGACAAGGCTCAAAAGGACGCCAAGAGGCGACAGCGACAGCGATCCTCTGAACGAGGGAATCGACGAGGAGTTGCACAATCGAGGCGAGCGTTGCCGGGCGCTACCTCTACCCAGCTCTTGTTTGTTGAATCCGACGAGTCAGATGTAGAAGCTCCCGCTCGTCTGGAGACCACGGACAACCTCATTCACAGCCAAACTAGGCTAATGCTGGAGCCTGGCCCAGCTCCTGACATGTCTGAGCATGCTGTCTGGGATGATGCTGACTCTATAGTGGAGGTCGACCATATAGACTTCATGCTTCCCGGAAAGCCTGGAAAGAAACGCCAGCTCAAGGTCCCACAGCCCCTTCAGGGAGATGCAAAACGGCCGAGGGCAACCAAGAGCTTTTCCCGACCACAGAAGCCGAATCCGTCCAAACAACAGAAGATCACGAGCCATTTGCATATGCCCACTGGCTCGAACCTGCTCAAAAAGTCTCGAACAAACGGTCGAACTGGCGCAACAGGGCCAACGAAGAAGTCGAAGAGTTCAAATGACAACCGCACAGGGCGAACCGCTGCTCGTTTGCCATCTCCTCCTCGCCTCAGCATCTTGGATGTCATTGAGCCTGGCGCCCCGCGGTTCTTGAAGATTGCGGCTCGTACAGCCAAAAGACGTCCAAACCAGGGACGGTCCAGCCCTCAACAAAAGAGTATACAACTCGCGACTCGTCAAGATCATGTTGATGTTGTAACCGCGCTGCACGACTGGAGAGCAGGGTCGATTCCGCAACGCCTGGCAGTCACGGCCGCAAGCGGACGTGCTCAGAAACAACGGCAACCTCGACCACTCGCAGAAGGTTCGGGAAATAGATCGTCAAAGCCAAGACCCCCTCGGAAGCCACCGACAGGCACAGCTCGCAGGTTTGTCAGACAGATCAGCGATGGTGGATCTGTCAGCTTCCAGCAACATGGAGTGTCTCGCAAGGCTCCTGCAAAGGTACCGCCTCAGAAGGAGAACGACACGCGCCAGGCTCAGTTCACCTCTGCACGACCGGCACAGCTGGAAATTGATGAAGGCGTCCAAGCTAGGAGCGCTACATTCCACTCACGGAAAAGACTGCTGGACCGTCTATATCGGGATCATCGCCTTGTGGTTCCTCTGTCCTCATCTACTGCGGTGACTATCAATGAGGTTGACGCACGGTCCGATGCTATTATCTCCAGTGTTGAACAATCTGAGCTAGAGAAAGCCCCAGCAGCACAAGAGCAACTTCCTCTAAGGTCTCGTTTTCGGAAAAGTGTCAAGCCTCGCCGTGTTGACACCGGAGCACCGCAATACAGTCATGCCAATGATCCTCTGCCAGTTCAGTACTCGCCTGAACCCGAACCGACTCGGGTAGATCACCAGGGGGGCAAATTGCTTGGGCTAGGCCCTTACGGGACCAACTATACGCATCACTTTGAAATATTTCCTCTCGATCCTGGCGTCTACTTCCACGAGTCGACTCTCATTGGTAGCGGCATGATTGAATCCTGCGCGCGCACCAATTTCCACGAGAAGTTGTTGGATGCCCGGCCTCGCGTCTCTTTCAACCTGGGTAACCAGATTCTAAGATGGGGGCCATGGGATTCTCAAGTTTCCTCGGAACTGGGCATCGTCCTGGATTTTGTCGCAGAACAGATGGAAGCTGGAGGCAATAAAGAGGGCAACGGTTCCGAGTCGACACCCTCAGTCGATGCTGCAACATTCATCCTGAGTTATGTTGCAGAGGCAATGAGCTTTTCTGAGGGAGACAGGGCGAAATCGTTCGCAGCGCGCATGCACGAATGCCTCAGCTCTTTCAATGAGCGCATTAGCCTCCAGGTCCGTCAAATTATTCAGGGCTCAGGCGCCAAGCGCGATCTTGCATTGAGGGTGTACGAACGGCTGCTTCTGGTCGCCTTGGTCGTGTTCAAGATTTGCAATCTTGATCACTCGATCTTGATGGCCGAGCAGTTTCAAATGGAGGAACTGTTGAAAGGCATTGCCAAAACGTTGCTGTCCATTCTCTCTGGCCTTGGAGCAAGCCATGTCAGAAAGACATACGAGGACCTCAACATTCTCCGCGTCAGGGAGTGTGGACTGAGAGACAACACGCCGGTGCTACATTCCTGGGTAGTCGTGATGAAGGTTTTGGAGATGTCTCATATTCCGCGGGCATCGTTTTGGGAGCTGGTTCAGACGGTTATAGCCTCTCCACAAGTTATGTCCGGTGTGGACGCCCGCAACTACGAACGCTCTTGGGAAACCCTCTTCACGCTTCTTCCATTGGTCGAGTTCAACAATACCGGTGTCGTCGTCTCCGGCCGCCGGCATGATACGGCAAGTGATGGCTGGGCCATCCCCCAAAGGCTCCTGAAACGTGTGTTCCAGCTCTACAAGGAGAACACCCGGCAATCTCCAAGCTTCAACAACTACTGCCGAGCTCTTGTTGGACGCTGTCATTATCTTGTTCAGCAATGGGGCTGGCGGAGGTCTGTGACCGTGGTTGGGGCCATCTTCGACTTTTTCGGTTCCCAAGACCTCGGCCATCTTCGCAATGAGGAGGTGTATGAGTCGCCGCGGTTTCTTGAGGAACTCGCTGGTCGCCCGACGCTTGATGTTGAGCCAAACGACAACTGCTTCCACATCTTTCTAAAGCTGGTTGCCCTTAGCATCCGAAAGCTCAGGGATATTGGCGCCACGAAGGACATTCGCAACCTGGTCGCCAGAACGATACCGAACCACAACCGACAGCATCTAAAGGACCAGAGGGTTCGTGCTCGGGATCTGGCAGCGCTGAGAAACCACCATGATCTTCTTGCCACCCTGTTCTGGGCATCTCCCGTGGATCTGCGTCCGGCGGTAAACCTCATCGAGAGGCTCGTTGTCCCGGAAAGCTCTCATAAGGAAGCTTGCTTGATAAACATCCGCTGTTGGAACCAACTCGCGCGCTTCATTGTCGCATATGGGGAAGCTACAACATCCTTCAGAGCCTTTGGGCAGTGGCGGAACGTGTTCTTTCAGCAGATGCTGCGGCAGTTCGACTCTGTGGCGTCTGACGTCCAGCAACAGCTTCGAGCAATGACCAAGGACATCAGCAAATCCATCAGCGAAGACATGATCGATTCCACCATATCAAGGAACAAAGCGACGATAATGGACGTGCTGCATGCGTCTGCTGCGGCGTCTCTGAATGTCATGAGGCACACACCGAATTTGGAAGCGGCTACATTCTCATTAAGCACGCCCCAACTGCAATGTGTGTTCAAGCAGTTTGCTGTGGCTCCGCCTGAGCTGGACTGGGGAATATTGCGGGCGTCTCTCGCCACACTCGACTCCTTTCTTTGCAAAGTCGACGCGTTCAAGGACAACGAAGAAAGCCAGCAGCGTGAAAGCCAAATCCTTGATTCTGCTCAGGCTGATGACGCTGTCCAGGTCGTTGAACATGAAATCTCGCGCGACTATTTTTCCATGGCAAGGTGTGTGCTATCGTCGCGGAGAGACAAGGTTGTTTCGGCGATGGCGAGATTCGACAAAGCAAATTGCAAGGAGCACATTGTGGTACTGTCTGCGAGGATGGGCGTGAGGTTCATTAACTGTGGTATCATGCGCTTATCGGACATGTTCAAGGCTGGAAAGTACGGTTTATTCGAGAGGGTGCCTCGTGAACTGGACCTCGACCAACGCCGATATCTGGCGCTCTTCACGTCGACCCTTCTCAAGCACGGCCTGGACGACTTTTCGGACGCCGGCTTCAGCCTTTCCGAGCTCTGGGTCTTGTCACTTGTGAAGCCACGAGAATATCTAGGATACGAGACTCAGCTTGCCGAACAGCTTCACCGCCATGGCAAGACCTTTGTTCCCGATGCGGTCTTGGGATTGACAATCCGTCCCGACTACAACACGAACCGCGACCTGTTCGAGTTTGCAATCTCTGATATGCGCAAATCGATTCGGGATGCTGGACCGGCGCTAGAGCAGACCTTGAAGACCGAACATTCGAAGACGTTGAAGCTGGTGATGGAATTGATCAAGGGCGACCTCAAAGCCACGTCTCATGATGCTTCTAGCCACGAGAGCTACGTCACATTCGTCCAAGACATCATCTCTCTCATCAAGACTCATGGAATCTGCGCAGTGGACAGTTTTTTCTACCAGATCAGCAAGGAGTACTCTCCTTCCGTGCAGGATCCTCAGCTACGAGTGGCAGGGCTGGTTTCATACGGGCTACGGCTGAAAGAAGACGACGACAAGAGCGGCCACGGTCAACAGCTGTTCCACCTCCTTTTCAACAATGTCAAGTTCTCGATGATTCACGATAAACTGAGAGGCGAGGTCAGCTTGCTACGAAAGGGTATGAAAAACCAGGGCATCGTTGACTTTGTGCTGGGGAAAATGCTTCCAGCCATCATCAGAGCCTCCCTCAAGAACAGCTCTGCTTTTCCGCTGATGGATGTCTATGCCGAGGCGCTACGGCTTCTCTTCACCAAGAAGACTGTGGCTTACGAGCTCAGCCAGGACGACTTGTCACAAGTTGCCGTGTCATTGCATGCCGCAGTCGCGGGAATGGACGGCTTGGGCCGAAGCGGCATGCCGCTGTCTGGCGCACAGCTTCATGTAGTCAGACAAGTCATGGGGGTCTTGAACCTGCTGTGGCCGTCTCTCTACACTACGTCTGCATTGGGTATTTGGTCCCCGGCCTGGGCGGAAGTATCAAGCACTCTCAAGCGAATCCGGGAGTTTGCATCAGCGGCAGAGACTTACCTGCGCGGTCTAGTCGCGACCGGAGACAGCTCAGTGCAACCCGGTCAACTGTTTGCAGGCATCAGGACACCCCAAGCTCGGGCAGTGAGGTTCGACTCGGACGTCGACGTCTTCACCGAGAACATTGTGCAGGACATTGCGAAGAACTGGAACATCACGGCTCACAAGATCACGATCCAGACGCCAGAAAACAATCGCGGTGGGGTGGCCACACAGGGAATCACGATTCCGCCGTGGGACATGGGGGAAACGTTGAAGGACCTGCACGAGCGAACGCGGGAGTATTGCTGGTGGTGGCAGAAGGTGTACGGAGTTCCCTCTTGTATAGACGGACTGGAGAGCGTTGTATTTTGAAAAAGGATCCGGGATGGGCATCCAATGGACATGGGGCGTTTTGAAGACCATCAAGAATGGGTGGACCAGTTGTTGGACTATGCATGCGGTTTTGTAACGACGACCAAGAATCACGAATTAAGTTGGAGCAATAAGAACTCCTCGAGAACAGAATGAATCTAGATTTCGGTGATTGTGGTCACGACTTGGTTTTGCCGTCGATGCCGTAGGTGGAATGCCGTTGCTCGGCCGACTTTTCCCCGACGCCATGACGCGCTGGGAGGAGACGCGTTCCATTTAACGACGGGAGCACGAGACGGCGCCAACATATCCACGACTTCAGCCCTCGACACCCTCGCTGGCCTTTTGACCCTGCCACTTCCGCGGCAGCAGAGCAGCGCTGCCATGGCGTCTCTTTTCCGTTTGCCCGACGAGGTCATCCTCACGCCCCTGCTGCAGAGCTTCCCCGGGCGCGAGCACCAGATCCGCTCCCTCGCGACGCTCCTCCACGTACGCCCTCTAGCCTCCCCCCCAGCGTAGTCTTCATGGGATGTCCTTGCTGACCATTGCCTCCTGGGGCCCTCAGCCCGACGCCGCGCCATGCCGCAACCTCGTCGTCCACGGCACCGAAGCAACCGGCAAGTCGGCCATCACGGCGCAGCTCCTCGCGCGGCTCGCCGAACACGCGGCGGGCGACGCCCAGTGCGGCGGGCTCAAGCACGCGGCCGTCAACGCGGCGCAGTGCATCACGGGGCGGCACCTGTTCGAGCGCATCGTCGGGGCCGTGGGCGCCGCGCTGCAGCGGGGGGACGCGGCGGCGAGAAGGCGGTGCGAGACGCTGGCGCAGCTGGCGGTCGCGATGGGCGCGATGCTCGGGGACGCGGCGGCGAGGGATCCGCGGTGGCGGTTCGTGCTGGTGCTGGATGCCGTGGATAGGCAGAGGGACGCGCCGCCGACGCTGCTCCCGGCGCTGGCTCGCCTGTCCGAGATTGTACGCGGCCCCCTTGCCTTTAGTTGTCCCCTCGGGAGAGACGACAGACTAACGCGCGCAACCGCCGTGCCAGATCCCCTGCCTCACCTGCGTCTTCATCGTCACGGCGCCACCCGCCGGCCTCCTGCGCACGCCGGCCTCGGCGCACCTGCACTTCCCGCCCTACACCAAGCCCGAGTTCGTGCGCATCCTGGCCCTCGCGCCGCCGCCGACGCCCGTCCGCGGCGCCACGGCCCAGGAGACGGCCGGCCTGTGGACGCGCTTCTGCGCCGCCGTGCACGACGCCCTCGTGCGCAGCGCGGCGCGCACGCTGCCCTCGTTCCGCGACAGCTGCCGCGCGCTGTGGCCGCGCTTCACGGCGCCCGTCGCGGCGGGGACGCACACGGCCAGGGAGTTCTCGAAGCTGCTCGTCGCGGCGAGGGGCCACTTCCAGGACGAGGCGCTGCTGAACCCGAGCATCGTGTCTGGGCGTCCCGGGGCGGCGGCAGAGGCGGCGACGGCCGTCAAACCCGCCGCCGACCTCACGGCCCTGCTCCCCATCGCCGCCCGCCTCCTGCTCCTGTCCGCCTACCTCGCCTCCCACAACGCCGTCCGCCACGACCTCACCCTCTTCTCGACCTACCACCACGCCCGCAAGCGGCGGCGCGGCGGCGGCTTCGTCGGCGTCCCCCGCGGCCCCGGCGCGGGGCGCACCAGGCACCG